>PISX010013535.1:0-39036 GCA_004024625.1 Mellivora capensis | reverse complement strand
GGGAACAATCACTTGCTGGAAGAGAGCCCCTCCCACCCCTCAGCAGGGCCCACCCCCCCTCTCCCCGTCCAGTGAGCAAAACACCAGACCAGCAGCAGCACTGGGAGCCTTGACTCGGTGAGAGAGACATGCGTGCCTGAATGATGCAGCGACCATCTCACAGGGGAAGGCCAGTCCCTGCTGTGGAGCACCTTCCCATCAGATGGAAGAGGCAGGGAAAATGCAGAGGTTCCTGCTGGGGTCACCAACAAGGGCAGGTGTCTGTTGAACCATCAGCAACCCCGTCAACCACACTGCCTCCATGTCAGCTTACCCCAAGGAAGCGTTTGAGAAGCCTTTCCCGGGCCTCTCTGAAAGGGAAGGTCTGGAGGAAGTATGGCATCGCAGGGATCACTTCCCCCACACGCCGGGATAAGGGAGCCCTGTTACAGCTAATTAGGAAAATGTATTAAGAACACGACTTACAAATGGCCCCACGGTTCCCCACATCTCATTTGCGTTGAGCTGTTGTTACCTTATTGATTATATTAAATTAGGAGATAGTCACACCGTCTGCAATGCAACAATTATCATCATCAAACCAATTAGGATCAAATGGGATGTGGTCCCTGTCGCTCTAGCTCGGCACTCGGCTATTTCCAACACTGTCAGCCGGCCTTGTGAAATAATTGTGTTTCTACTGAAACAGTGGCAATCAGCAGAAATCTTCCCAAGAGACCCTCCTCTTTCTCCACAGCTCCGTGTCAGGATATCTTGTCACGCAAACACAAGCAAAATTATACAGCTGGTATCTTTGGTAGCAGAAGTCTCAAGGGGGACGAGGGGAAAGCTTGATGGACAAACTGCCCCAGGCCACAGACAGCCTTGATCAGCTCATCACAGAACTGTGTGAACACACACCTTCATGCAATGGCCAGCCGCCCATAAGCCTTGTGTGCCGCCCCACAACTAGAACAAACACACATGCAACACGTGCAGACCCCCTCACTCACACACAGCCCCACGAACTTCGTCAGCACCACCCCTCAAGCAGAGGCACACAACAAACTCACACGCACTCATACTCACACACCGACACCCACAGCCATCCCTGCCACACACGCCTACAACCAGCACACTCGGGCACAGCGCACTCACAATAATTATACACTCAACACGCACAAGCAAGCCTACACAGGACACATACACACACACTCACAATGATTTATCACAGTCACACACAAGCCCAGCACACACGCGAGCACACACGCATCCCTTTTGGAGAGATCCTCAATGGAATCCAAGGGCCTGGCCCAAGGATTCCTAAGATCCCCCCTGCTCATGGCTGCTCCTTCTCAGCCCTCGCTGACATGCCACACCCCAGGTTTGGTGCATCACTCTCCACAGTGTGGTCTGAAGCCCTGTCCAAGGTCACTACCCGCTTTGTGGTCGTCCCTCTCAGTGACCAGAGCGGGGTGGCGGGGGAGGCGGGGGGCACATAAGGGGAGTTGGGCAGAACCCCAGCTACTCAGAGGTTTTCTGGGAAGAGGCAGCCCTCCGAGAGAAGCGGCACCATAAAGTCCCTTGGTCACACCGGTGCCTGTTCATGTGTTCCCACGGTTTTAACCCGGCTGCCATTTACGGAATGCACACGGGATGCCTGTGGCGGGGTTATTCCCTCATTTATGCAATCAATACGTCCTGAGTGTGTCCTCTGAGCCAGGGCTATTCCAGGCGCTGGAGATTCGACAGTGAACAAAAACAGTCCCTGTTCTTGTGACACTTCGAGTCTAGAGGAAGAGACAGATAATAATGTAATAAACCACTACATATATAAAATGTCAAGAGCTGTGAATAAAAATAAAGCCGACAGAGTGGGGGGTGCTGCTTTAGATAAGGGGACCAGAGAAGGCCCCCCCTGGTGATGTGACATTTGAGCAGAGATCGGCTGGCAGGAGAGGCAGGCAAGCCGGCTCCTGCAAATGTCTGGGAAGGGAGCATGGTAGCGGAGGGAACAGCCAGGACAGAGGTCGTGCGTGGCCGTCCCTGGAGCAGCAGAGCGGCCAGCACAGCTGGAGAAACGAAGCAAGGTGGGATGCCTGGGTGGCTCAGTCAGTTAAGTGTCTGCCCTCAGCTCAGGTCATGATCCCAGGGTCCTGGGATCGAGCCCCACCTCAAGCTCCTTGCTCAGAGGGGAGCCTGTTTCTCCCTCTGTCTGCCGTTCCCCCTGCTCATGTGTGTACTCTCTCTAACAAATAAATAATTAAATCTTAAAAAAAAAAAAAAAAAGAAGAAGAGAAGCGAGGGACCTGTGGACAGGCGTGGCCTACTTCAGGTGCACTCTCTCACTTAATCCTCACAGCTCTCCAGGACTGGGGTACTAACATCTCCAGTTTTAGATGACAAGGCTGAGGCTCAGAGAGATGATGCCATGGTGCCAAGTCACACAGCTCTGAAGATACAGAGCAGAGACACACACCAGGGCTGCCCCTTAACCCCAGGCCCTCTCCTGCCCTCACAGCTCCTGTCTCAGTGCCAGGCGGAGTCCAGGTCTGTTAACACAGAATCGAGCGAGCAGTGGCTCACTTACCACGGTCACCAAAATCACAACTGACCTATTAACTCATCGCTAGAACTTTCATTACACACACAATTACAATGCACACGATCACGGTCATCAGCGCAGCTTATAATGGCCAACACCACGAATAACTCAGTGCTCTTTCCATCACCACTAACGGGCCCCTCTCGGGGTCCCCAGTGCACACACCTGGAGCCAGTGAGGGACTCCAGTGGGAGCTGGGGAGCTTCAAAGCCTCTGCCATCGGTCCCCTGCCCCCTGTAGCCGCCACAGCTGCACCCACCCCACAGCCCTCCTCTCCTGGGTAGCAGCCCTCTGCTGCCTGGGGTTGCTCCCACTCACTTGCTCCTCTGGGTCTGGAAGGAAGAGAGGGCAAGCAGAGACCTGAAACATGCAGAAAACTGAACACTAGCTGCAGACAACCCACAGTTCAAGTTCCCGGGCCAGAGGAGTGCCCCTCAAACAGAAGAGCAGAGGTTCACAGACATTGCCAGAAACCTCTCGAAAATGGGGTCAAGGAAAATTCAGGAATTGTTTTCTGTCTAGACCTACAGAGTCAGTGCTAGATGCAAACACTTCCTCGTTTCATCTCACAACAGCCCTGGGGGAGAAGGATCGGTATGCACACTGTACCTATGCACACTGTACCGGGGAGGAAGCTGCAGCTCAGAGACACTAAGCCACTTGCCTGAGGTCACACAGCTAGGACGTGGAAGAGCTGGACTTTGAATCCTGTGACCTTGTCTGAATTGCCTAGATCAGGGAAGTATCAGAGGGACTGAGGAGGGTCATAGCGTGTCCAGCCAACTGTCCTGCCGTGAGACACTCACTCAGCTGTGCCTCTCTTCCTGCAGGTGCCTGTGGGGGGAGGCCAAAGGAATGGGAGGAGGAAGGAGAAGGAGAGAAGTTTGGGGAGAAAACAAAGAGAGTTAAAGGAGAGGAGAAGGACTCAACAAAGAGCCCCCCTGCCCATGTACCCTGCCACCCTCATCCTCACCCCTCCTTCAACCTTTGTACCTAATATCCGTTTGCAACACATGATCCTGAATCCGTGTTCCAATATATGGCAAGAATTGGATGGTCCAGGGGCATCTGTGGGGGCTCAGTTGGTTGGGCTTCCGACTCTTGATTTGGGCTCAGGTCATGATCTCAGGGTCATGGGATCGAGCCCTGGGTCAGCCTCCATGCTCAGCGGGGAGTCTGCTTCTCCTTCTCCCTCTGCCCCTCCCCCCCACTCACCTGCCCCAGGTGCTACCAGTCCACTGTTCAGAGCACCGCTCTTCAGAGAGACCTGGGGTGCCCAGCAGGAAGGGCGCAGCCACAGAGTCACACAAGACTGGCACTTGGCCCACACTCGGACATTTTCCCATGGGCGCCTCTGCCTAAAATGCTATCCCCTCCCAACTTCACTGCCTGGCAAACCTCGTTCCCCCATTAAGACTCACCTCAAGGGGCGCCTGGGTGGCTCAGTGGGTTGGGCCTCTGCCTTCGGCTCGGGTCGTGATCTCAGGGTCCTGGGATGGAGCCCCGCGTCGGGCTCTCTGCTCGGCGGGGAGCCTGCTTCCTCCTCTCTCTCTGCCTGCCTCTCTGCCTACCTGGGATCTCTCTCTGTCAAATAAATAAAATCTTCAAAAAAAAAAAAAAAGACTCACCTCAAATGTGACCGCCTCTGTGAAGCCACCCGTGACTCCCAGGTAGCAACCGTTGAGCATCACAGAAGTGTCTGAAGAGTTCATCGTCTCCCCCTCCGGTCTTCCATCTCACTTCCTGGAGGTCACAACAGACAGGCCATATTCTCTCATATAATTTTCCAGGCCCATACCAACACACACAAAAATACGTGTGAGCTTCCTTGCCCTTTTTCTTCCTTTCTACTTACCTGTTGAATGAAAAAATGGGATTTGTATTACTTCAAACTCATTTTGTTCACGTCACATATCTGGGACAAGCCGCCAGGTCAGGCACATGGACAGAAGTCCCTCCTCCCCGCTGGTGTGACCACAGCGGAGCTCGGCCAAGTTATTTGGCCACGTCTCTCTCGATGGGCGTCCAGTCGTTTCTTTTCATCACTGTGAACAGTGCTGTAACGAATGTCTTTATACATTTATCTCTACGTTCTGATGCTGTTACTCCCCTAGGATGGATTCCCAAGGGAGGATTTGTGAATCAGAGGGGCACTGTATTTTGAATTGTAATTGCTACAGCTGATTTTGTTCCTTAACTTTTATAGCAATTCTCGCTCCCCGTGATGTACGCAAGAGCCCTCTTCCCACACCATGGCCAGAACTGGACATTCACTGTCTTTGTTACTCTTGCCAATAGATGGCTGATAGAACCTACCTCATAAAATCGTTGTGAGGTTTAAATATAAAACATAGTGTCCATTACCTAAGTTCTTAATTAATACTAGCCATTTATATAACTCTGATGTCGCCTTATTATCATATATCTAAGGAAAGCCTAGAGTACATGATATGACTTGTACATTTAGGAGAGTGTGTGTGTGTGTGTGTGTGTTTTAAGTAGATCTTATTTTCAATCCAGCCTTCCCTACCCATCTGTATAGCTCTCTGCTAGTCATTTAACCTCTCAGAGCCTCAAGGTCTCCACCTGTAAAATGGGGAGCTGAACAAACCCTGGGCATTCTCCTTCATAAGGAAACACAGAGCTCAAAGGAATTTGTAACTGTGCTCACCTTTAAGTGTAACTGCTCACCTTTAAGACTCCATTCAGGGGCACCTGAGTGGCTCAGTCTGTTAAGCGTCTGCCTTCAGCTCAGGTCATGATCCCAGGGTCCCTAACAGCCTATCACATGGCCTGACATGGTCCTGCATCGGGCTCCTTGCTCAGCTGGGTGTCTGCCTCTCCCTCTGACCCTCCTCCTTGCTCATGTTTTCTCTCTCTCTCTAATAAAATCTTTTTTAAAAAGAGTTCTTTTGGGGTGTCTGGGTGCCTCAGTTGGTTAAGCGACTGCCTTCAGCTCAGGTCATGATCCTGGAGTCCCGGGATCAAGTCCTGTATCGGGCTCCTTGCTCTGCAGGGAGTCTGCTTCTCCTGCTGACCTCTCTCTTCTCATGCTCTCTCTCTCTCTCTCATTCTCTCTCTCAAATAAATAAATATATTTTTTTAATTTTTAAGAAATAAAAAAGTTATTTTAAAACTCCATTTGGGTGTGGAGGGTTATACTCTGTTGCACTAATGACCAGGCATGGTCTCTAGGGGATTACCAAGCAGCCACTTCTCAGGAGAGCAGGCACCTTCACAGTCCGAGAAGGGAGAGGAGGTCTCCTGACCCTTGGCCTCAACACTTCAAAGAGGCACTTATGCCCCAAGCATCCTTGAGGACAAGGCAGATACATGAAGAGGAGCACAGGGTCACCTAAGGGGCCCCAAAATAATCTCTATCCACAAATGTCCCCTGGCCCAGAGAATATCATGAGATGTCTGAAATTTCCCTGCTAGAGACCTATATACACTCCCTGGGGGACCAGGTCCACTCCTGTGACTTCCAGCATTGCTTACCAAGCATTGCTGAGTCTGTGCTCTGTGCCAGGCACTGTCACAATCAACTCTATGCTTGACTCCATCAAGGTCATCTCTCCACCTCTGGCTCCCACCTACTTTCAGACCCACATTCCCGTCCCTCTACTAGAAATCTCTCACCATCCATGCCCCGCAGGCACCTGAAAACTCAGCATACCCCAGAGTGAGCTTATCAGCCTCCCCCACAAACCTGCCCCTGCTCCTCCTGCTTCCCCCTCTCCAGGCCTGGCCTCTCTCTGCTCTAGGCCATGACCCCAGAAGCCTCCGCAACCACCGACTCCCTCACCACCTGCAAGCCATCAGTTACGGAGTCTTAGAAACTCAGCTGCCTTCTCTATCTCCCCACCCAGGGCCAGGACTCAGATGAGGTGAGTTTGGCAAATTCAAGCAGGCGCTCTCAGGTCCCTGTAAGTGGTGACCTTGAGAGTGAGCATCTCCTTCAACCTGCCCTCCCAAGTCCAGGCCAGCCCCAACCCCTTCAGCATCTCTCATGGGGCTAGGGCAGGAGCCTAGTCTCCCACCCCTGCTTCCAATCATCCTCTTCCTTGTGGCCAGATTAATCCTCCTCCCGAACCCCAGCTTTGATGCAATCGCATCCCCAAGAATCTCCCAGGGCTCGACCTCCACCTACTGAATTAGGTACCAAGCCTCGCACTCACGTGAGACAAGTGGGCCACCACGAGCCCAACACCTGTTTGAATTTTCCCTGCCAAAAAGCTTCAGAGCTGACATCTGATTGGATCATGAAAGCGCATGACACAAAATCAGCCCCGCCATAGGTTCCCTACAGCCTATCACATGGCCTGACATAAGAAGTTCTTCATGGAGACAAGGGGCATCAGCTGAGCCAGTCAGATTTCTGCTCTCAGGAGTTTGTACTAGAAGGAAAAGAAAACTGTCTAATTGCGGGACAGAAAAAGCGGAAGCGAGGAACTGAACCTGAGTCATGTCAACAATTAATCCGATTCCTCCAGCTGTGCAGGTCCTGGCGCCATTTTAAATCCAGTCCGCCTTGGTTTGCCAGCCCTGCGACAGTTCTCTTTCTGGATCTCCATAAGAAGGCCCTTATGATGCGAGGAGGGTCTTGTGTGAGCTAGCTTGAGTGGACCCCCGACCCATGAAATCAGAACATTCACAGATCTTTGCAGTACAGCCCAGCTTAGAATCTTGGCTACAACTCACAGAAAGCTAATGGGGGCTGGCTTTTATTCCAAATGAATAAGGACTGGAAATGGGACACAGATGGCCACCAGGAGCCAGTCTACTTGGTCCCTGGGTAGAGCCTCCCCACTCCCAGCTTCCCAGTGAGAGATCCCAACCCTGCCTTCTCCCAGCCCCAGGGCTAAATTTCCGGAAAAGAGAATCTGATTGATCCCATTTGGGTCAGTTATGCAATGAGCCAGGAGCCAGGAAACCAGCTCAAGGGAGATGCATGGCTCCTGAATCTTTGAATTCTTCCCCTAGGTTAGCCTTTGACCTCTCCCAATCCACCCCCACCCATGGCTGTGTTCTTGCCAGAAGGGGCTGGGGGCCTGCCTTTTCTGAGCTTGAGGGCCTGGCACCAGGTCAGGAAAGCTGGATCCCACCAAGACCCCCAGGGGTGGAAGACAGCTGTCTGGAGAGGGCTGGAAACCCCAGCTCCTGCCACGCACCCCCGAGCTTGGCTCTGACACTCACACACCCACGGGAAAAGGGGCATCTGATACTTCTGTGCAGTTCCAAAAAGCTGGAGACATCTCACACCCACAAATAATAATCATGATTTTCTGTAATTATTATTTGTGTATTTTGCATAATTGTCATAATTATTATCATCAGCTCATCAGCCTCCCATCCCAGCGTGCTCTCCTCCTGTCCTCAGCCCTGAAATCTGATCACATGGGGCACCCTTTCCTGCCTCTGACTTCCTCCCTAGAGCTGGTTCTTGGGGATTCCTTCAGAAAACGGGATGGGACACTCCTGAGGGTTCTTCTGCCTTGCTTATCCCTCCAGAATATTTCTGGCTCTTGGTGCTTCCTCTGTGCCAGGCTGTGCTGGGGAGGGAGATGAGAGAAGCTGGTTTGCTCACTCACTGTGGTAAGGAACTCAGACCTCCCTGCCCCCCTCCCAGTGGTGGGGCGCTGGAGCTGGAGCCCAGGAGTTCAGGGTCTTATCCCAGCTCTGCATTCCAATGTGTGACATCACATGGGCAGCCTGAAATCAGTCATGGTGGGAGTATTTACACTATAGAAATAGGCCAAAGGGCTTTTTTCCAGGGAGATAATTGGTGAACATTGGTCAGCATACCTTCAAACCCACCCTCCACACCACAGATTGGATATTCTTTTAAGGCAGAAATGGAACCATGTCACTCTCCTTCAGGGGCTCTATATGACCCACAGGTGAAGTCTAAACTCTGCAATGGAAGGCCTCCAAAGCCCTCCATGGCCCAGTCCCAGCCCACCACTCTGACTTCCATCCTTACGGTCTCCTCAGCCCTTCCAGAAGTCTCTGCACCCCTTCTAGCCTCCTCCACATGCACCCTGACTCTGACTTATCTTCTCCACCTGCCTCCGCCCTTCTTCCTTCAGTTTAGGCTATGATGCCACGTCTTTCTAGAAACCCTTGCCCGATGCCCCTGTTCATACCCACTCTCAGGGCAGCATGCGTTTTCATCATGAGTCTACCTGCCTGTACCCCCCGAAACCACTTGCAGGATCAAGTCTAATGTCCTCATTCTTTTACTTTCAGCACCTGGCACAGAGTCCCGCCATGCTGAACTAAAGAGACTCAAACCAAAGAGAATTCACAGCACAGCCCAGGAGAGACTGTGGGCAGGGTCCTCACCGAGCCCAAAAAGAGTGTGCTCTGGGAGGTCAGAGAGAGCAGGACACTTCTGATGGGAACACATCCTCAGGGAGAAACACCAGGCCACACTCTCCTCTTGGTGCTTCCTGCCTACCCTGGGGCACCCCCATGAATGCCCCCCATCATTTCCCTATCTGCTGCTACAGCCTCACAACACTTTGGGTGCAGAAACCCCCCATCTCTACCTGCCTCATGTGTGCACATGCGTGGCCACACACACACCCACATGCACACACACACATCTCCAACTCCCCCCCAAAACTGGCTGAGGCTGAATTTCCCAGATCCCCAGAGGAAAACAATGGGGGCTCCACAGTCCAGAGCAAAATTGGGTAAAAGAGGGATAAAACGTGGTCTTTCTCGCACACTGAAGTACGAAGTCTAAGGTTCCTATCTCATAGCTAACACTGAGAACTGTTTAGGAGGAAAACCTAAGAGCAGCAAAGCTAAATTAAATCTAAAGAAGAAACAAAACCAAACTTGAGTGCTTTCATGGTCTACACAAGGGTCCATAATATCTTCACTGGTGTATTCACCGAGCAGTTTGCGGAAGAGGAAAAATCCAGAGTTTTCTATGCCAGGAAAGGGGGAGGCAGCTGATGGCTCTGACACATAAGGATGAAAACTAGCTCTCCACCAAGGATTTACTCATGTCCAGAAAACCTCCAGCTGGGTCCAGGAAAGGTCTGGCATGGGTCACATGGTGACAGCAGCCATCCGTTTTGACACTTTCTAGGCAAGTGCTACTGAAAATAGATGTGTTCTGTGTAGGGGGCTAACAGTCACGGCACACTTACTCTGTCCTAAGGACTGGGCTTCCTGCCACAGCATGGGGTGGGGGGGAGGGAGGGATGCGGCTGGGAGAGGCGGGGGGGCAGCTATTAAGAGTCCGGGTTCAGGAGCCAGACCACCTCTATCTGTTTACAACCTTGAGCAACTCACTACCTCAGTTTCCTCTTCTCTAAAAATGGGAATTATAATAGTATCTAACACACAGGGCTGTTATGAGGGTTAAATGTGTTGTTATATGTGGAGTCCTTGGAACAGTATTTGGTAGGATCTTTTAAGATCTTTTAAGATCTTTTCTCTAATTATCTCATTTAATGTTGTCATCAAGAGAGAGATACTGCAGATGCCTGGGGGGCTCAGTCTGTTAAGTGTCTGCCTTTGGCTCAGGTCTTGATCCCAGGGTCCTGGGATCGAGTCCTATGTAGGGCTCCCTGCTTGCCAGGGAGTCTGCTTCTCCCTCTCCCTCTGCCTGTCCCCCAGCTTATGCTCTCTATGTCTCTCTCTAAGAAACAAATGAAATCTTTTTTAAAATTTTTAAAATAAAATAAATAAAATCTTAAAAAAAAAAAAAAAAAGGGAGATAGTATTTTATCTCCATTTTACAAATGAGGCACAATGACTTGCCCACAATCCTTCCACCACCACAGCAGTCCAGGGTCTAAGAACTCGCAATGTAGCACCAAGTCCCCAGGGGAGGCCCCTCTCTTCGTGGTCACCATTCAACAACGGTTGCCATGGAGACACCCCTCTCCTGGCCCCGGGGGGACTCCTTCAGCCCCACCAGCACACTTGGCAAAGCTGGGACCCACACAGCCCCCTGGGCCTTCTACCTCCTCCAAGGCCCCTCCAGGGAACAGACAGGGGTCCCCCCTTGCCCGGGGCAATGCCAGACTTCCCTCACCTCCCAGGCCCTTGGGTCCACAAAGATTCTCCCTCTAGTCAGGAAGAATTCCTCTCTCTCTTTCTTCAATATCCTCTCCCTTCCCGGCTTAAGCCCCTGGAGAGGGTCCAGCTTTAAGCAAATGAAACCCCACAAGAGAAGGGTCTTGCAGATGTCTCTACCTGCCCAGGCACAAACCTCCCTGGAGCAAGGAAGCTGAGGCCAGCTGCCTGCCAGGATGGAGGAAAGAGAGAGAAGACAGCACTGTCTCTCGTGGTCAGTCCACAGGAGTAGGGCTGGGTACTGGAATTCTGCACAGGGCGAGTCTCCCCAGAGGCTGGAGTCTGGCCCTGAGGTACCAGGCTGGCCCAGGAGCACCTCTGAGATAGCCCCAAAGGAGGTCACAGTTGGGTGGGGACTCACACACCGTGGCTGACCCTTACTGTACACCACAGAAGATCCAGCGGAGGTCTGGAGCTGACAGTGAGAGAAGAGCCATGCATTCCTCCTGGGAAAGGCAGCGGATTCCTCCACAGAGGGGAGCTATGAACTTGGCCAGGCTGGGTGAGGAGGGGACACCAGCCCAGAAGGGTAAGAGGCCCAGCAGAGGGACTAGCTGGAGGCTTGATATTGCACTGGTGTCCAAGGATATGGTGCCAGGTGGCCCTTCACGTGGTGAAATGGGGACAATTGGGGAGGGGGCAGGGTGAGATAGGGAGATCGATAAGGCTCAGCTGTCAGGGGCCTTCGGTGCTGGGCTGGAAACCTGGACTTCATCCTACGAGAAGGGAGGGGTCACGGAAGGGTTTGCAGTAAGGAGGGAAGCGCCTAGGTGTGGTGGGCGGGGGAGGCTGAGGCAGGGGGAGGCTGGCATGCCCAGGGGCCATGGGGACCTACTGCTGGCAACCAGGAGCCTTCTGCCAGCAAGCCCAGCCTGGAGGCCGAATGAACACAGTGAGCCTGAAGAGGCTGTGGTGGATTTTTCAAAGCCCACACTTGACTCTGTCCACACAGAGCCCGCCTGTGTGTGGTCTTTGGGGAGACTGCACGGGAGCAGCATATCGATCAGACTGGAAGGAGAGAAGGAGGAAAAAAATACCTTCAAATGGCAGAGCAAATCCGTTATTGGTTTCTAAAGACCCAAGAACACGAGCACACACGCAGGCCGGCTTTGAGACCGCCTCGCACAAGAGACACAGGGACACAGAGGCAGATATGTGTGTGTGCAAAGACTCGCGTGTGCACAGAGACACACGTGCAGACACAGAGGCAGCTCGCGGCTGTAAGCACAGAGCGACTCTCACGGGTACCCACACATACATGCGGCACAGGGGCTAAGGACACAGGTCCGTGGAGGCGGAAGGGGCGGGAAGCACCTGCAGAGGCCCAGGGAGTCCCATGAGCTGACACAAGACTGTGCCCTCCCTGCACAGCCAGAGGAGCTCCCGTGTTCCTGGACACACCCCTACAACCGGCTCTGAGCCCCTTGCCCTCCGCCAGGTGGGAGCCAGCATCTCCTTACAGGGTCCCCTGTTTGCCACCTGCTCTCAGCTTCCAGATGTCCCGGCAGGAGTGGAGGGTCCTCGGACTCACTCCTGGGACTGTCAAGGTCACACGATGCAAATGAGGCAGACCTACCCCACAAGAGGGCCAAGAGGGCCCAGGCGAGGGTCAGGTGCGACCAAGGAATTCAGGGTGGGAACATCAGAATCACAGGGAGAGACTTTTGAATCGCTGATGTCTGGGCCCCACCCGCAGGGACCCTGCTCCGATTGACGTGGGGAGAGCACGGGGCCTGGTAGGTTTTCAACACGCCGAGCTGATTCCAGTGTGCTTCCAGGGTTGAAAATTACTGGAGCAACGGACG
Organism: Mellivora capensis; assembly: GCA_004024625.1. Classification (NCBI taxonomy): domain Eukaryota; kingdom Metazoa; phylum Chordata; class Mammalia; order Carnivora; family Mustelidae; genus Mellivora; species Mellivora capensis. The sequence continues at coordinate 26,550 of PISX010013535.1, read as the reverse complement.
TGGCCTCTGGGGTCTTGTGAGCATCCTCGTTCCCCCGCAGGACCGCCTCAATACACGAGGTCGTGAGGGTGGGAAGGTGCCCCTCCCCCTGCGCTTCAGCACACCCAGGAAGCCCTCGACACCTGGGGTCTGGCGCACCCCACCCCCAACCCCAGAACCTTTCCTAAGCGTCCCCGGTGCAGAGCGGAGCCGCGGTGGCGGGCGTGCCCATCCGCGCACTGCGGCTGCCCCCTGCTGGACGGAGACGGCCGAGCCCAGCGGCCAGCCGACCCGCTCTCCCCAGCAGGGCGGACCCCAGGCTGCCAAGGGAGGGAGCCAGGAGGGCGCGCCGTCCTGGAGAGAAACTCCTTACCCTCCCCAAACCCCCAGCTCTGCCCCCTCCTCCCAGGGCCCAGCTACCTCTTCAGTCCCAGCCGTCTCGGGCCTGGGGGACCACAAAAGTCCTTTCTTTTGGTTCATCTACTCAATGGTGGCCAGCAATGCCATTGACCTGGCAGTCCTGGCAGCTGGGGCTACGGAGATGAATGAGGGAGGGGCCCAAAGGGAGGAAGTGCGCCCTCTTCCGTCCTCCCCCACGCCCATCCATCCTCCCTCAAGTCGATGGCATCTTGGTCTACTTCACACCGGATTCTCCCACCGCCCTAAGGGTAAAGCCCAGGCTCCTGAACACAGCCGCCCTGTCTCCCTGGAAGGCCGCCCCCCGCCCCCCAGGCTGCCTGACAAACTCTTACTCACTCTTCCACATCCTGCTCATGCCAGCTCCTCTAGGAAGCTTTCCCTGACCTCCTTGCTCCACCACTCCCCACACCCAGCGGCCGCTGCCTCCTCTTCTTCCTGAACATGACATACCCACTCTTATAAATAATTCTCAGTTCCCATGTCAGCCTCCCCTCACCAGACAACGGGGCTTCCCCAAGGGCAGGGACCAGGGGCCTGGGGTCAATAAAGATCTGTAGGATCAGGGTGCCTGCGTGGCTCGGTGGGTTAAAGCCTCTGACTTTGGATCAGGTCATGGTCTCAGGGTCCTGGGATCCAGCCCCGCATCGGGCTCTCTGCTCAGCAGGGAGCCTGCTTCTCCCCCTCTCTCTGCCTGCCTCTCTGCCTACTTGTGATCTCTGTCAAATAAATAAATAAAATCTTGTAAAAAAAAAAAAAAAAGATCTGTAGGATGAAGGAAGACTATTTTGTAGGATGAAGGAAGGCTTCTCTGACGCGCCCAGTATGCAGGGAGCTCTCCCCACTCTAGCCCTACCAGGCAGCAGGGCAGAGCCCTCCCCTGGAAGGACAAGGGGGCACGAGAGCCCTAATGGCACTAACACGAATGAAGCCCTCACTCACTGAGGGCCAGGTGTGTATTCTGCTCCAAGTGCTTTATATATCTTAATTCATTTCACTGTCCCATTCCACAGATGGGAAAAGGAAAGCACAGAGAGGCCAAGGAACTTCCCCAAACACACAGCAGGTCAGCCCAGAGCTGGGAGTCAGCCCAGGAGGCGCTCCAGAGGCCACACTGTTCCCACGTCTGCCTTAAGGGAAAAGAATACTGGTGGAAGACTGCCGTCCACTCTGGCCCAGGCCTGCCTCCAGGTACCTCTTCTGGTGCCAGAGAGAAGCCAGGCCCCCAGACTATCCAGCCGGCAGTCCGAGGGCTGCGGCTGCTTTCACTTCCTTCTTAGTTTTTCTGACAAGAGCAGATGCCGCTGCAGCTGACATGCAGCCTGTCGGTGCGAACAGGAAGCAGATCCAGCCCCTCATTTGTCTGGGAAGAAGATGGAATCGGACAGGGAGACAGCTGAGCTTCAGGAGAGCTGAAGGCTCGAGGGGTGGTGGCAGGAGCCGCAGGGCTCCCAACAGGTGGGGGGGGGGCAGCGGCAGGGCGGGAGGGCGGGGCAGATGCGGGAGACCCACGGGACCAGCCCTGCCTCTCATGGCTCCCTCCTTCTTTCTTCCCTCTCTCCCTTCCTGTTCTCCCTCCCGTCCTTCTTTCTTCATTCCCTCCCTCCCTCCCTTCCATCCAGACGTGGTGCTCCGGAGGAGGAAGGAGTCACTGTCCTCCTGGAGAATGATGGGCCATCGGATCGTGACTCCAAAGCCCAGCTGCCTGGGTGCCTTCCGACGGTGTGACTGGCACAGTCCTAAGCTCCACATCTGCGAAACGGGGTGCAGGTGACACCTGCCACATGGCGGGTCGGAAGGATTAACCGAGTGCCTATAGGAAACGCGTCCTGGCACAGCACCTGGCACACGTGCGCTCCTTCTCCCTATATCCAGCCTCCTAGCCAGCCCCAGGAGCTCTTTGCTCCTGTTCTTGTTGTTCCTTGCACTCCCTCGGAACCCAGACGTGCCCCCAGGGGTCTAACCACTGTCCCTCCCACTGCAAGGCTCTTATCCACAGCAGCCGTTTGCACGCACCCACAGACATGCTCCGCACTGCACTCACACCCGCGCCCCCTCCCCACCCCTTCCCCACCACAGCTGAGGGGTATGGTGACTCCCAGACCCCGGACTCTGGACTCCGAGGAGGGAAGAGTTCAGCTTTCGCAAAACAGGTCCCCCACCCCCCCGCAAACCAGCTGCATCCGCCTCACCAGTCGCTGGGGCCTGGGGGCTAAGTGGCATTCCTGCCAGCAGCAGGCCGGCGCCTCAGTGGGACAGTTCCTCCTGACAGCTGGCCTCAGGCTGTCCAGCTGTAGCACCGAGAACTTCTCCACCCGGCCCTACAGCCACAGTCCCAGGGAGCAAAGTAACAAGATCGAGGAGGTGGGCCACACCTCCAGCCCTAGCAAGCCCCTCCAAGATGAAGTATATCCCTGGGTCCAGGGCAGCGACTGGGTCCCTGAGAAGGTGCTGTTGGTCAGAGTGTGAGCATGCATGATTGTGTAGGTCTGAGTAGGCAGCGACGGTGCGTTTCTGTCCGTGCTTTGTGGGACTGTGGTTCATGTGTCCCTACGACTGTGTGTCTGGGTGCCTGCGTGAATGTGTCATGGGGCACTGGGGCACTGGGACACTGTCCCTGGCAGAGCACCTGGCTGAGTCCCTGTCCTCATCACCAGGATCAGCACTGCTATCCCCCATGAGTACTCACTGTGTCCTGTATGCCTTACCTATATGTGTTCATTGATTCCTCACGAAAGAAGCTCCCTGATTCCAGCCCTTTGCCAGGCCCCACACATATGGGGTCTCAGAGGATAGGCCACACTCAAATTCTGTGGCGTGGTCTTGCAGGTCCCTCAAATTCTAGCTCAGAGCCCTATCTCGGGCTGTATCTCCCACCCTCCCCGTCCTCAGCCAGCAGTCCTCTAGCCTTTCACATCAGGAAACTACTCCTGACCTTGCAAGACCCAGAAAACACTGCTTTCTCATGGGAGCACCCCACACACAGCCCTGCTACCTCCTCCAGGAAGCCTTCCCTGACTTTCCAAGAGTTGGCCCCTTTGGCCTACATGCTGCAACACTGATGCCTCCCCGCTGGTCCTTATTTCTTACACGTCCAACTCCCCATCTGCCTGGAACTCAAGAACAAGGTGGAGCCTGTCTTCAACGGAACCTCTCTCATACAGTAGCTGCTCAGGACATGGTGGCTGCGCCCGTGACACTTGGCTAGGGGTAAGGGAAGCAGGGAGGTGGCACAAGTTCCATTCCCTGAGGCTTCCTCTAGCTTAATTCAGGGCTGCAGCTCTGCTCTCTCCTGGCTCATCTGTAAGGGTCAAGGTGCCTGGTCCAAAGCAAATGGTCCAGAGCTGCCCGGATCTGGAGGAGAATCACAGGGGGGTGCCCAGACCAGACACAGACCTCTGCTGGTAGCTGAACTCTCCCTTTTTCCCCAGACAGCTGCTCTCCTCAGCCCTGAGGCCAATCCCTGAGACCTGCCACAGCCTCTGCCCCCTTCCCAAAGTCACCATCTAGGAGGCCTCCCTCGGAAGGGGGCAGGGCAGAGGGAGAAGGAGGAAGCCAGGTGGGGGATGAGGAGCTCAAAGTCCTAGGAGGGAGATGGAACGGAGGAAAGAGGAGGCAGAAGAGAAAAGGGGATGGCTCATTCATTTCACTCTCTGTGTGTCTGCAGCCTGATGCTTCCCCTGGGTTAACGACTGCCTGCCGTCCAGGCAAGGCCCCAGCCCCTGCTAATTAACCATGATTAGCACTGAGCAAGCTGCCGCATTTTATGACTCTCCAAACCAAAAAAATAATTAAAGCAATTACTGTCATTAACACTCTGCCCTCTTCACCACCTTCTCTGAGAATGAGCAGCCAACAGGCCCCAGGGAGTCGTGATTGGACCCTGGGTGCCTTCCCCTCCTCATTTTGCAGCCCACCCCCCTCCACCACCATCCCTGCCACCACCTGCCACCTCCAGGAGCACCAGCCTGGACAGCCCAAGCCCCAGCAAGACAGGAAAGCCACAAGGAAGGGCCTCAGTGGGAACCCAGGCAACCCCCACCCCTAGCCCCCAAAGTGCCTGGAAAAGCCAGAACCAGGCCCCCTGAGAAACTGCACCAAGAAGGTGCTCCTCTCAGGGAGGATCCCACCAGTGCCAACCCCCTCCCACCTCCCTGACAAGGGGCACCCCACCCCAGCCCTGTGCCCTCTGGTCTTCAATCTCCCACCACAGCCTGGCCCTATGCTCTGCCACACCCAGCTGAGGGACTGGGTCACCTAAACCCCAGAGTTTCAGTTTCCTTGTCTATAAAATGGGCTGTTTGGTCTGCTTGAGCTGCTCTAATACACCACAGATGGAGGTCTTAAATAACAGTTTCTTGCCATTCTGGAGGCTGGGAAGTCCAAGATCAAGGTGTTGATGAACTCAGTCCCCTGTGAGAGCCCTCCCTCTGACTTAGAGATGGCTGCCTTCTTCCCATGGGCTCCCATCCCTTTCCTGGATTAGAGCACTTGCGGTGGGGGGAGGGGAAGAGGGAAAGAGGAAGGAAGCAAACTCCGGGGCGTCTCTCCCTGGAAGGGCACCAATCCCATCATGGGGGCCCCACCCCCACGTCCTCTGCTAAACCTCATTACTTCCCAATGACCCCATCTCCAAATACCACCACATTGGGGATTGGGGTTTAGAGCTCCAACATATGAACTTGAGGAGGGGGGGACACAATTCTATCCATAGCATGGGCTTTGAGTTGTCTATGAAATAATCCCTTCCTCATAAGCCTTTGAAGATTACATGAGATAATCATCAGGAAGCACCTAAAACCATGCCTGGCACATAGTGGGTCCTCACTCAGCAGTGGTTCCCTTCAAAGCCCCTCCAAAGCAGAGAACGGCTGGGAAAGCAGAAGGAGTTGGGGAGGGCCAGGCTCTGGGCTGGGATGGTTTTGTAAACCATGATGACTGTGACCCAGGCTTATGGCCATAGCCTCCCACCTGGTCTCCCTGCTCTGTCCCTGCCTCCTGCCCTTCAATTAATTCTCAACACATAAGCCAAAGGGAATCTTTTTAAGCATAAGTCATAGAGCACGGAAGATTTTTAGGGCAGTGCAAATACTGTGTAGGATACTATAATGATGGATACATGTCATCACGCATCTGTCCAAACCTGTAAAATGTACACCAGCAATGAACCCTGGTTTTTACGGTCTTTGGGTGATAATGAGATGTCAGTGGAGGTTCATCGTTGAAACAAATGTACTACTCTGGTGGGGGACATTGATGACGGAGGAGGCTGCACACGTCGGGGGTCAGGGGGAACAGGTATATGAGAAATATCTGTATCTGCCTCTCAATTTTGCTGTGAACCTCAAACTGCTCTAAAAAGTAAGGTCTTTACATTGCCCCCCAAGAAAGTAATACATATATATGTATTACTTTCTTATATATATATATAAGTATAAGTATATAAGTATATATATATATAAGTATATATATATATATGTATTACTTTCTTGGGGGGCAATGTATATATATATATATATATATATATATATATATATATATATATATATCAGATCATGTCACTTCTCTGCTCAGAATCCCTCAATGGATCCCCATGTTACTCAGAGTAAAAGCCAAAATCGCCAAAATCCTTATGATGGTCTCCAAGGCCGCACTCCTCTCCCGGCTCGCACCGCAAACATATCCAACACAGTCTTGCCCTAGGGCTGGCCCACAACTCGGGGAATCTTAACTCCAGATGCAACTCACCTCTTCCGAGACTTTGCCCAATGTCTTCCCAGAGACGTCACAGGCAGTGGATAAGCAACGTGGATCGGATCGCTGATGGGACTGGGCGGGACCAGTCTTCAAAGCGACACCGTGTGCCTAGAAGAAGCAACAGCAGGGGGCGTGGTCCCGGAGGCTGGATGACGTCATTTCCTCTGCATGAGCCACGGGGATTCCTGGCCATTCCAGAGACAGGGAGAGGTTCTCCCCTGGACTTTCTTGTCAGAAGGTGGCCCTGGAGCAATTATTTTAAAACTGAAAGTTCACATCCAGTAGGATGGTTATTACTTAAAAAACAAACAACCAAATAACAAGTGTGGGCCAAAACCTAGTGGAACTGAACTCTCAGGCACTGGTGGTGGGAATGCAAAATGGAGCCACAGCTGTGGAAAATCCTGGAGTGGTTCCTGGAAAACTCAAACAGAATCATCCTGTGGTCCAGCAGCTCCCGGTCTAGGTATGCATCCCAGAGAATTGAAAGCAGGGATTCGAACAGACGTTTGTGCACCAGTGTTCACAGCAGCCTTATGCACAACAACCAAAAGGTATATGTAGCCCGAGTGTCCATCAATGAATGGAAAAATAAGCAAAATACGTCTGTACCTACAGTGGAATAGTATTCAGCCTTCAAAAGGAATGGCACCCTGATATGTGCTACTGTTAGGTCCGTAATCAAAGGAGCAAGAGTGATACAAAGCGAAGGTCAAGCAAAGCTTTATTTCGCGCCAAGCATCGAGAATCAAACCGACCGTTCGAGGCCGCCTCTTACAGAGAGGGCGACCCCTCGCTGCCTCACAGACTAACTTTTATAGAGCAAAGGCCACGTGGTTGAGCCTGGCCACATACAGGTGGCCAATGAGATTGCAACACACAGAGAAAGCTGCACAGTCATGCTAGGTCACACACGGGTGGCCAACTGAATTACATAAATTCACCCCATAGTAGCTATTTGGGCTCTGTTACCTGGGACTGGTAGACCACATTCTACTGGTTTCCCCGACTTGCTTTTAAGTAAGTCCCCTGGGGGGGGGGGGGCAGGGGCAGTTTAAGTTTTACTGCATAAACAACAAAATCACTGTTTAACCGGATAGAATCACTCTGGCTAAATAGGCCCTTACAGCTACAACATGGGTGAACTTCGAAGACACGATGCTACTGGGGCGCCTGGGTGGCTCAGGAGGTTAAGCCTCTGACTTCAGCTCAGGTCATGATCTTGGGCTTCTGGGATGGAGCCCTGTGTCAGGCTCCCTGCTCAACAGAGTGTCTGAGTCTCCCTGTCCCTCTGCCCCTCGCCTCACTCATGCTCTCTCTCTCTCAAATAAGTGAATAAGATCTTTTTAATAAATACAAAATAAGCTAGTCACAAAAGGGTCAACACAGGATGATTCCACTTATATAAAGTACCTAACATAGTCAAATTCAGAGAAAGTAGAATGGTGGGTGCCAGGAAGTAGGAGGAGGGGGGAAGAGGGAGTTGTTGTTTCATGAGGACAGAGTTTCAGTTCAGGAAGATGAAAAACTTCTGGACATGGACGGTGTCAATGGCTGCAGAACAGTGTGAATGTAATTAACAATGAACTGTACACTGCACTAAAATTGTAATGTTTATATTATGAAGATGCATATTTTACCACAATAAAAAAATTAAATTTTTTAAAAAAAATTTTTAAAGTGGAAAAATAAAACAGAAAATAACAAGATTGGGGTTACTCAGCATCTGAGGAGAGTTGCTCCAAAGCATGACATGAAGGTGGGTACAGGACATCTTTCCCCCCAATGTGAGCCCTCCAAGGCCCTGGCACCAAGTGACCCTACTTCTGTATGCCACACTTCACCTTGTTGGGATCTAGTTTGGATCATATTTCTTTTTGGGGTCCATCTATAAGGACTCTGAGCTCCCAGAAGTCAAACTGCACGAAATATTCCTCTATGAAGTTCCTTTCCCCTTGTTCTGGTCAAAACTTCGGATGAGGGTGCCTGGGTGACTCAGTGGGTTAAAGCCTCTGCCTTTGGCTTGGGTCATGATCCCAGGGTCCTGGGATCGAGCCCCGCATCAGGCTCTCTGCTCAGCAGAGAGACTGCTTCCTCTCTCTCTCTGCCTGCCTTTCAGCCTACTTGTGATCTCTATCAAATAAATAAATAAAATATTTTTTTAAAATGATGGCTATGAGTCCTCTCCACATCTGCTGAATAGGCCAACAAGACTGTGTAGAGTCAGCTGGCTTGGCCACACAGCAGCTTTGTCTGATACTCTCATTACTATTGATTAGGGCCCATGCTCTATGGAGTTAGACGTTCACTTGTAGAAAACTGATAGGGTACAGATGGTTTCCATCCCATAAATAACACCAAAGTTTGGGGGGGGTGTTGCCTTATATGATATTAACCAGTTTTATATCTAATTTAGTAATCTTATTGCATCAGTGTTTTTCAGATGAGTTTCCATATCCTCCTTTGAAACAGCTTTGTTGGAAGATTCTTTCATTGAGTTAAGTAATATTTTGATTGTGCTCACTAGGAATTGCATGATAATTCTGTTTTTAACAGTTTGAGAGTTATACTTTGGCATCTGGGGAAACTGGGCAGATGCTCATTTGTCCCAGATACAGTCCTTGGGCTACTTTTGTCATGTCCCTGCCTCAATGCTCCTTCATCAGACTCGCCTCCCCTGCCTACCTCTCTCTTACTCATCTGAAAAATCCCTGTTTTCCTCGGCTTCTACCCCAGGCAATAAAACCAGGTCACATCCATAGTCCGTTTTGAAATGTGGTCATTACAAAACCGAGGATTCACCATCTCAATTTGCCTTCCTATATTTAGATTTCTTCTTCGAGCTCTTGATAGAAAAACAGGTAGTATTTGCCTTACTATGTGAAGGACTCCATCCTGTTGATTTTCTTAAAAAGCAGGGGTGGGGTGGGGGGTGGGGAGTAGCCATCTCATTCAAGGTCACATGTATCTACACCTCCAAAAACCAGCTATCCCCAAATGAGCTTCCTCATCATCTTTTAAAAAAAATAAAGATATTCTCCTACAGATAACCTGTTACAATATTTTAGAACTGATTATTGTTATTATAGAAAGAAGTTCTTTTTCTTCTTTTTATGATTTTGTGCCTGATGTCTTAATAAACCCTTTTATTAGCCATAATTAATTGTTTTGAGTTATTTTTATTGGGTTTTCCAGTGATAAAATTATGTCTCTGGCAAATGATGGTCATTTTCCCACAGCTAAATTTTGTAATCATGTTTTCTGTCTGATCACATCGGCTGTAATACTTGTGCTTTGCTATGATTAAATGTGTTGAGCTATTTTGTGTATAGCTTTTGAGCAAAATTTATTGGCAAGTAAGGAGGCTAGGGACTAAGTTAGCAGCTAAAAAGAACAAAAAACAAAAAACAAAACCAGAAAATACCATAGGAAACTGTGTGGGGAGATGGGACAAGGCCTGGACCAGTATCATGAAAGCAAGAGAAGAGCTACACAGAAGAGAAAGTTTAGATGATGAATCAGCAGCTAGGGCAGAAACCAGACAGAACTTTAGATCTGCGCACCCAAAGCCCAGCAGTCCACTTGAGCGACTGGGTACCACGGGCACCCATTCCACCTTCCTCCCTACCACAGTGATTATTTTAGGAATGGGCACTTGATCCAGACTCACATCAAACAGGCCCTGCCCCAGTGTTCCCCATCACATGACCCAAGTAGAAGCAAAGCTCAGGAATTCTATAGGTTGGATAGTTGGTCAAAAGGCAGCCCCTCTCTTTCCCAGGATGTGAAGGAAGAAACCTAGAAGCCATTGGCACCCAACATAGAGAAGCTGGCCTGAGCATCAGGTGTAATGCACTTTGGATCAGACCTATCCAGGCTCATACTACCTATGGGCTTCCAAATCCCATAAACTCTATCTTCCTTTCCTGGTTAAGCCAGTTTGCATGGGTGCTGTATAATTTACTCTGTGAAGAGCCCCAGCTGGTAAGCCAGGAAATTGATGATATTTTTTAATAGATCCTACAATTCTCTTACAGTGTATTCATCTGAGAAAAGGTGTGGGGGGGGGGAGTAATTAGAATTCTCAGTTTATAAACATTTCCTAAAATGTGAATTCAAGAGAGAAATTAGCAGCTATTTTAATTGTCTACTCTATTTCCACATCCTCACACTTGATCTACCTACTCTCTAAATATATTAATTAACATTTTTATAAACACTTTTCCAGTTTACAATACATCTTCACACATCTTGACTCATTTGGTTCCCACAACAAACAAGAGAGATGGCTGAGCAATGCCTCAATTTGTGTAGCTCCGCGTAGTTTGCGAGGCCCTTTCTCTTACGTTATTTTCTGTGGTACTGGTACATCTGGCTCTCATAAGTCCCGAACTCCAGGAAAACTGATGTACTTGCAAGTAGTTGGACATTTCTCTCAGAATAGAGAATAGCTGGGCATTTCTCTCTATTCACTGGTGTCAGTCCACACTGTCCCTACCTTGTTCACCAGGTGAACTCCTATTCATTTCAAAGCCCATTTCAGATAAGGCCCATCATGTCTTTCTCCCCAGAAAGAGGGGCAGGTTGGTGTGGTCCTCAAAAACCATTGTCTTTGCCAGATTTCTCAAGGTGAGTCAACTGGGTGTTGGGATGGAATGGGGGGTTCTGGCCAGCTGTTTTGCGGTTTGGGGTAAACTTCATCCATCACCAAAGGAAAGACACAGGCCACTCTCCCAGCCCCCTGGCCATAAAAACCTGCTTCCAGCTTGACCATATTTTCTCTCTTTGTTGTATGGAGGGAGAAGGGTCAATGTCGGCCTTGGCCTCAGGCCATTTTTATTGGTTTTATGCTACTGGCCCTTAGGCCAATCCAGACCATCTTTGGGCCTTTAAATGGACCTCAAAGAGACTTACAAATAAACCTCAGACAGGTTCTCAAATTGGTCTCAAAGAGACCCTCACCTGGATCCTCAGATAGACCCTGGATGGACCCTTCAATAGGCATGGATTGGAGCACAGACCTGCATCAGGAAACCTGGTCCTCTGATCTCGGATTCCCTCAAGGACACCCTCCCCCAAAGAGCCAGAACCTGGCACCCACTGTCCACACCCCTGTGGAATGTCTGTCCGGGGCCTACAGGATTCTGGGGTGTTTTATTGGGTCCAAAGGCCTGGCTGGGGAGGACTGAGGATACTGGTGGTTTTCAGCTCAATTTCCGGACTCAGAGCAGGTGTGGCACTTGGCCTCCCCCATCTTATCGCTGCTTGGGGGATTCTAATAACCAGAGTGTCCTCTCCATAGAATCACGGCTCAGAGGGCAGAAGAAGTGGGGAGAAAGGTGTCCCAGTGGTGTTCAGAAAGATTCACTGGGGGCAAGGATGGAGGTGAAGGGATCAGAAGGGGTAGTCCACATCCTTTCTCTGGGGGCTGCCTGGGGCTGCAGCACCAACTTTTTACCGAGTATTTACGGGATCTGGTCGGGACTGTCCGTGTGAAATCCACTTCCTGTGTCCGCAACACAATCACGTCTATACCTGGGAGTCAGCTGCTGTTGCCTTACAGAATTCCTCACCTACCCTCATGCTCCTCCTCCAGGGCTCCCCAGCTCAGAGGAGGGCGCTCCCAATGCCCGAGCCTTCTTTCCCATCCCCCAGCAGTCTGAGTGAGGTCAGCTGGACCTCCAGCCTGAGGCTCTCAGCTGCTCAGCCTGGTCGAAAGCCACCATAGCTAGCTGACTTCCTTTCCCTCCCATCAGCCTCCAGAATCAGTTTCCCAGAAACCACATCTGATAGTATCAATCTGCTTTGGAATTTCCAAGGATCCCCTCCACCCCAGAGATACAGTGGAAGAAAGCCCCACCTCCTGTGAGTCACAGTCTGGTCCCCAGGGACCTTTCCAGAATCACCTCTTGCACACACACACACACACACACACACATTTCCTCCAGACCAGATTCAGCCCCTCCTCTTCCCGCCACCACACCTTTCTCCCACCAGCCCCCTGGCCCTGGGCTACCTTTTCCTCTGGCAGCGGGTCACTCTGCCCTTGCGGGGTTCACAGAGCCATGCTCCTGTGGGGGCCTCCCACCAGCGCTGCCCCTCCCTCCTCAGATCCTGCGTGGCATTTGCCCCTTCTCTACAAAAAAAAAAAACCCAGGGGCGCCTGGGTGGCTCAGTGGGTTGAAGTCTCTGCTTTCGGCTCGGGTCGTGGTCCCAGGGTCCTGGGATCGAGCCCCACATCGGGCTTTCTGCTCAGCGGGGAGCCTGCTTCCTTCTCTCTCTCTCTGCCTGCCTCTCTTGCCTACTTGTGATCTCTGTCTGTCAAATAAATAAATAAAATCTTTAAAAAAAAAAAAAAACCCAACAAAATCCTGCACTGGCTGAGATGCACCATGAGTGATTCACTGCGGGGTTCCCTATTACTGTTGCTTGTTTACATGAAGTCATTGCTCAGTCACTGGGTATTTGGGGAGCCCCTATCACACTCTTGGTGCTGTCCGGGACCTGGGGCACAGCCATGATCAAGCCCAGGCCCCCACCTTCATGGATGGGACTCAGACTGTCCCTGAAGAGAATTATCCAGTGAATTCTGGCTCTCGTAGTGGTCTTAGCTCTTCCCAGCTACCTCTCCAAACTCTGGTGCCCAGGGCCCCAGGAATCGGAAGCAGCCACCCCGTTTGTTCACCCCCACAACCACCTGCCTTTTGACTGTGCACTGGGTGCTGGGTGCTGAGTGCTGGGTGACAGGCGGCCCGACAGCACACCTCCCCCAGCCCCGCACCAGCAGCTCCCTGCACACCGCGCTGCTGATGTTTAATTTTGCTGAACACCGAGTCCCAACCCCGTGTTAATTGGTTTTACTCCAGCCTTTTGTGCCTCCCATTAAATGAGGAAATGCCACCCATAAAATTTTAATTTTAAAAGCCAACTTGTTTGTTTTATATTGAAATTCCCCAGGCAGCTCCAGCAGAGGGAAACAGACACATTTTCGTTTCATTAAAGCAACTTGAGTGAAGATAAAAAAGAAGCTGAAAAATTAGATTTAAAAAGAGAGAGCGAGAAGCGTTTAAAGACAATGGAGGAAAATGAGCTGCCGAAGAGGGCGGCAGGGAGCGCGGCCCACCTCCGCAGACTGCATTCCTGCATGGACATAGGAGCTGGAGAGGGCATCGGTGGACAGCCTAGGCTAGCGCTCCCAGAAGGCTGAGGCATGGACTCTCTCCTCCCTGAAAATCTGTGGCCTGGTATCCTTGAGGAAGCAGGCTAAAGGGACTCAGTCCCCGGCCCCAACCCCAGGGCCAGTGGCATCCTCTTCCTTAGGTACAAACTGCATGATGGGTATGCCAACTGTGTGACCTTGACTCTACTGCTTACTAGCTGTGTAATAAAGACCAGTGACCTCAGTTTTCTCATCTGTAAAATGGGAATAATAATATTACTTAGTGTACAGGGTTGTTATGAGGCTAAAGTAGGTTAACACCTTGAAAACAAAACAGAACCTGGGATACAATAAGTGCTTAATAAATGTTACCTTTTAGTATTCTCATCCTGCCGCTACCCTTCTACTCCATGCTCCTAACACATTTCCCTCTGCTGAGTGTACCTGCCTGCCTCCCTCATCTACACATCCCCTCACCACTCAATGTTGTCCTTTTAATGACGTCCCTGAGCTAAAGACAGCTAAGAGAGATTGGGGGAAGGTCTGAGTAGAGGCTCGGGGAGACCCCATTCCACAGTCTGATCCCTGTGGCCCAAACTAACTCATTAAAATTTTATTATAATCCAGGGCGCCTGTGTGGCTCAGCCGTTAAGCATCTGCCTTCTTCTTAGGTCATGATTCCAGGGTCCTGAGATGGAACCCCACATCAGGCTCCCTGCTCCATGGGAAGCCTGCTTCTCCCTTTCCCTCTTCCACTGCTTGTGTTCCCTCTCTTGCTGTCTCTCTCTCTATCAAATAAATAAAATCTTTTTTTTTAATTTTTTTTATTATAATCCTTCTGGGGAAAGCCAGTCTCCCCGCATTCAAATCCCACTCCAATGACCAGCTATGCGTTCTTGGGCAAGAGTGTTTGGGACTCAGTCTCTCCGTCAATAAAATGGGAACAAAAACTGGATCAGCCGCAGGTTGCCATGAAGGGCCAACGAAACGAGCTCTGCAGAGTGTCCTGTGAGTAGCTGCTCTTCTCATCCCATCTGGGGTTCTGAGGCTGTGGGGGTGGAGAAGGAGAGGGGCGGCTGGTTCCATAATAGGGTGACCTTACCTCCCGTTTCTCGGCTGTTGCCACAGGGTGATTAGTAACAGCACTCTCTTTCATTCTCAAGTGTCCCAATCTAGATGAATCATTATCTGGTCACCCTATTTCAAATCCCCCACCCCAGTGAGGGGCCTCAGAGATTGCCCTAGGGAACTGGGAAAGGGTTCTGACCCTTGACCTGTCTTCTGCCTGACTACTGAGTCCACACCCTAAGCCCTAACCTCACATTTGGCTCACACAGTTGGAGAGAAGCCCAGGGAAAGACCTCGGGTTTGGGGAAGGTGCTGGGATTGGAGTCCGTTGGGGCTCCTGGCCTCTGCATGCCAGAGGACCCTTTCCTCAACCTCTGACCCTGACTTCCTCTTCTCTCCTGGGCGGGTGGGGGCGTGGATTATTAGTAAATGCAGTATCTTACCAGTGGCTGCAAAGCTGAAACCAAATCTGCACAAGACGTGAAAGGCTTGGAAACTGCAAAGGGCCGCTCCCAGTCCAAGCACAACCTGCTCCAGCCAGCAGAGCAGAACTCCTCGGCCCCTTTCCGGCCGTAAGCCGAGATGGGGACACAGACCTTCACAGAAGGGGTGGTCTGCCCCATACCTCAGCACAGGCAAGCCCCGTCACTCACAGCCTAGGTCCTGCAGACCCTGACCCTCGCCCCACAGGCTCCCCATAACTGCCCAGGGCCCCTCAGAGACACCTCCTCCAGGCAGGAGCCGCTGCGGGCCCCCCGGCTCCATCCCGTGAGAGCTACCCCAGGGTGGACAAGAAGCCAGCGGCCTCGAGGGCTGATTCTCTGAAAAGCCTCAAGAGAACACCTTAGTGGCAACAGAGCGGCATCCATTTCTTCTGGGCAGGTTTCTTCTCCAGGGTTCCCAAAGTGTACACCAAGGCACCCCTAGGACTTGATGACAGTTCTGAGAGAGCTGGACCAAGTGGGTAGGGTTCCAGATGTACTCATAAGCTTCCTCTCCCCTCTCCCTCCCCCTCTCTCTCCTCTCTCCGCCTTCAGCCAGAGCATGTCTATTTTATATGATCCAAGATACTGCTTGCACAAAAGTTTCCACTGTTAGAATATTCTTTTCAAAAACACTGCTCTGTTCCTTCTCTTCCCTCTCCCCACCCTCCCTTCCTCCCTTACCTCCTCCCTCCTTCCCTTCCTTCCTTCCTGACCCATCTGTCCTAAAACCCTAAGGTTCAGCAGAGCAAGGAAGACACCTGCTTGGGAAGGGGGTGCAGAAAACACCAGAACAGAGTATTAGAGCCGGGTGAGGAGGGCTCCATGTGGGAGGCAGCCCAGCACAGGTGCCAGAGTTCCAACCGGGTGAGGAGAGCATCTGTCACAAAGGGGCAGCCTGGCCTGGGGGTTTGGAGTACAAATGGGCTGAGGGGGCACACACACACACACACACACACACACACACAGCAGCCTGGAGCGGGTGTCAGAGCTGGGTTGGGGTAAGGAAGGTAGCCACACTGGGTAGATGGGCCTAGGATGGGAAATCAGAGGCTGTCTTGGATGAGGAGGGGTCCATATGTGGGCCAACCCAGAGTGAGGGGATGTCTGAATGGAGGGGAGGGGAGCCCCGCCTGGGAGGTCAGAGCCTGAGGGGTCAGGGATGCAGAGGGAAGAGGGACTGCCAAGGTCCCTCATCAGTCAAGCCTTGGGGCTGGCCTCCTTCTCTGCCTGCCCAAACCCCTTCTAAAGCCAAGAAAGACCTGAGACCCCTTCCCAAGTCCAATTGAAGTGCCCACCCGTTCCCTGAGCACCACTGATAGGCCCAGCAGTGTGCCTGGTGCTGGGGAGAGACCCAGGCTAAAGCTTACCTCCCAGCAGGGAGGCCAGACGTGGAGCCAGCATTCATGAAGGGGAGGGGTGGGAGTGTGGAAGAGGATGGCATGACCTCTCATGGGGGATCAGGAGCTGTCCAGAGAGGAGGTGAGCTGAGAGGCAGTATGGGAAGACGAGTTTGCAGGACAAGGGTGGCAATGACCCTGGACCTGGCTTCTTCCCCTCCCCATCCTCACCTGCCCAGTTTATCCCATCCCCAAAGACCACAGTGGCCAAGCACCTCACAAAAGGCCTTTCCATCCTGGGACCCCAAGGACTACACCCTAGTGACAGGCCCCTCGGGACAGACAGGGAGCTTCATCTGCCTGTCTGTCCAGACCTCACTTGCCCCTGGGGCTCTTCCAGATGGGAAGGTCCCAACTCGGCCTTCCTCTCTGAGGTCTGACATCCCTCATAATTGAGAAGTCCTGCCTGGTGTTCCACTCAAAACTTTCCTGCGCCCTCTGTTCTGAAGACAAGTGGCTCGCCGAAGGCCCTTTGCCACTACCAGCACAGAAGTGCTGATAATCTGTGCCACCAGGCCGTGGGGCGGGGGGAGGGGGGGGGGAATCCATTCGGTCTGTGAGCTGGGGTCTGTACCAAAACCCTCCTTCAGGCAGAGGCTCCGTAACCATCCTTACTTCTCCCTTAAAAGCCCTAACATACATCCTTCCCTTGGGGACCACTCTGCCCTTCCCACACCCCGGTGAGAGCCCCACTCACCGAGGACACCCTAACTCCCCAGATGGCCCTTTTAGCACTGAAATCCTGCAGAGGGCCCACCCCAAGTGGTCCCTTCCACTTGGGCCTCAAGGTAGTCCAGCCAGCCCAGGAAAATAACTCCTTGGACTCCATGCAACCTGATTTTGTAAAGCAGAGGCGGGGAGAGCAAGCTACCCTCCGCTGCCCCCATCGGGCTTCTGAAGGTCGCAGGGGAGATCCAGGTTAGACATTAGTAAGGACTTCTTCGGGTTCAGCTAGGAGGTACGGCGTCCAGGGTGGCCGGCCTCCCCGCGGTCACCAGGAGGGGGCGCCCCAGGCCAGCCCACGCCAGCGGAAAACCGGGCCGGGTGGCCGAGAGCCAGTGGGGTTCGGGCGGGCCCTGGGAGCGCTGGGGGCGGGGCAGCTGGCCAGCAGCTGGAGAAGCCAGGCCACCTGGGGAGCGGGGGGGGGCAGGGGGGAGGCAGAACGACACACCCCCGCGCCTGCCGGGACACGGGAAAGGGAGTGGCATCGCGTTCTGCCTAGTCATCGCCTGCGAGGTCGCGTCATCCCTGATGTCAGGCCTTCGAGGGGCTGCGTTCCAGCGCCGGGCTCCAGGAAAGGGCGTCGCGGGGCCCAGAGGTTACACAACCTCTCCAAGGTCGCGCCGGAAGGGTCCGGCACGCCAGGGGATCCGGACCCGGCCGGGTGTCCACGGGCACGGTCCGCAGGTGGTCGGGCTCCGCGCAGCGCCCTTGACCAACCCGCGGCCTTGGTCCTTTTTCCTGGCTCGAAAATGGTCTTTCGTGCTAAGCTGTCCTTGGCGGCTGTATCATTCAAAAAGAGCCTCTTGAAATCACACGTGTTTTGAAATGAACCCGGGAGGGGTGTGAGTGGAGAGCGGGGTGGACTCCTTCCGTTCCAGCCGCGGAGCGCTGCCCTCCTGCCGGGCCCTGCTCGGACCCCGCGAGCTCGCCGGCGGCACACGAGGGCCTTCCGAGGGCTCCGCGAGGCTCTCCTGAAAGCTCGCGAGTTCTTGGGCTCTGAGTGGTTGGAGTTCGGTCCATTATGAGAAATCTCCTTTTGAGCATGGACGTATTCAAATCCAGATGTTGTCCCCGCAGAACAAAAAGCTCTTCAAATTCTCTTTATGAAGAAGGAAGTTCTCTTTGAAGGACTAACATCTCTTGAGAAGTGCTTTTTTTTTTTTTCCTCCCAGCCAAGGACCTGCTGCTCTGAATGTTCTAAAACTGAGTTAATAGCCTCTCTCCCTCCCACTTCAGATGCCAGGACGCCAGCGACAAGGTGAATGTCACCGGCTGATGGATTCAATAGATTGGGTATGGCTTCACTAAGAAGGGAATGCTGAGTTTTGGGTTTTGTTTTTTTTTTAATGTGTTATTTATTTAGGTAGATTTAACTCAAGACATGCATTCTAACGGGACAAGGGACACAAGAAATACAGATTGTCCAAAAGCTCCCAACTGCACACTTTGCTGATTCAAAAATGCTTAAGTAACGACTTTTCAGAAAAGAAAGATGCATTAAATATACATATGGATTGTAAGACAGTCCCAGTTTCGGTAATATTCACTTTTAAGTATACCTTAGAATAGGAGAAATATGGATTACGTATTTGTTAACTGTAAGATGTGTATATAGAGCCAAGGAGGATTTTTTTTTTTTTTTAATCAGTAGGGCCCAGTGTTTTTGTTGAGACTCTCTGAGGCCTCAAAGCAGGATCCTCTCCTGACCTGACTTGCACCTGCTCCTGACAGACATGGAGTGGGTTCTCAGTTCTTCCCTGGAACCGGACAGGGGGATACTTCCACTCCTTCCTCCCCGGAGGAGGCCCTTAGCTCCCAGGCGTTCTGAGGGGTTCTCCCAGGGGATTCACGTCTTTAAATGCACTACTAACATCTGCTACTTCTATATTATAATCAATTAATAAATATTCACTAATTTTTAAAAGGGAACCATTTGAGAAACTTATGAGTGCTTACTGAGTGGGCATTCAGTTACTCAGTCCTTTTCTCGTGGCTGAATACTGCCAGGTGTGCCTATGAAACTGTTTTTGAATGATTTTTATTACAATAACAAATTCATAGTCTATACCCATAATGGTTCATGGATTAAAGGAAAGAATTATTTTTTTTTTGAAGATGTATTTATTTCAGAGAGGAAAGAGAAAGAGCAGGCAGAGGGGCAGAGGGAGAGAAAGAATGCTCCCGCAGACACCTCACTGAGCACGGAGCCCAACACAGGGGTTGGCTCCATCTCATGACCCCGAGGTCATGACCTGAGCCGAAATCAAGAGCCAGCTGCCTAACCAACTGAGCCACTCAGGCGCCCCCTTTCTTAAAAAAAAAAAAAAAAAAAAAAAAAAAGATGGTGAAATACAATCAAGACAATTCTTTTTTTCTAAGATTTTACCTTTAAGTCATCTCTACACCCAGGACAGGGCTCGAACCCCAAACACTGAGACCAAGAGCATACACTCTACTGACTGAGCCAGCCCGGTGCCCCAGTCAGGATAACTTTTTAGTGAAAATATTTCTGCAAATTCCAAATATCGACACACTGCTTACATCTGATCATGGTTTTCACGCATTATTTGATAAATGCTGTTGGTACCATCAGGGATCCACCAGGATGGCTAGATTGGGTTCTTACCTTATACCTATGCCAAAATTATGTTCCAGTAGCTTTTTTAAAACTATATACACGGGGCACCTGGGTGGCTCCATCGTTAAGCATCTGCCTTCGGCTCAGGTCATGATCCCAGGGTCCTAGGATCGAGCCCCATGGCGGGCTCCCCACTTGGCAGGAAGCTTGCTTCTCCCTCTCCCACTTCCCCTGCTTATGTTCCTTCTCTTGCTGTGTTTCACTCTGTCAAATAAATAAATAAAATCTTCAAAAATAAATAAATAAGCTATATGCATTAAAAAATGAAACCGTAGGGGGCGCCTGGGTGGCTCAGTCAGTTAAGCATCTGACTTCAGCTCAGGTCATGATCTCTGGATCCTGAGATTGAGCCCATCACTGCTGCCTGCTCAGCAGGGAGTCTGTTTGTCTCTCTCCCTCTGCTCCTCCCCCCCACTCATGTTCTCTCCCTAATAAGTAAAATCTTAAAAAAAAAAAAAAATGGAGCCATAAGTACGTCAGGAAAAAAAAAATGGGAGAATTTGCGTCATCATCTTAGAGTGGAGAAAGCCTTCCTAAGTATCACAGAAATCCCCCAAACCATAACAGAAAATAATCTGTCCATGTACATTAAACTGAAAGATCCCCCCCCCCATAAAGGAAAAAGAAAAGAAAAAAGAAACTCACATACAAAGTCAAATAACAATCAACTCATAGGAAAAGAAAATAGGTGAATTAAAAAAAGAGTTAATTTCCCTTATCTTTAAATTTTTTTAAAAAATTTATTTATTTGTCAGAGAGAGAGAGTGAGAGCACGAGCACAGGCAAACAGAGTGGCAGGCAGAGGCAGAGGGAGAAGCAGGCTCCCTGCCAAGCAAGGAGCCCGATGTGGGACTCGGGACTCGGCATCCTGGGATCATGACCTGAGCCGAAGGCAGCTGCTTAACCAACTGAGCCACCCAGGCGTCCTGAATTTCCCTTATCTTTAAAGAGCTCCTACAAATCAGTAAGGGATAAGAGACCACCAACCCAATAGAAAAACAGGCCAACTGGCCACCAAAGAAAACGTGAATTGGGGGCAACTGGGTGGCACCGTGGGTTAAGCATCTGACTCTTGATTTCGGTTCGTGTCATCTCAGAGTGGCGTGAGCCCCTAGCCCAATAGGATTGATGTCCTTATTAAAAGAGGAAATTTGGACACAGACACACAGGGAGCATGCCTTGTGACCATCAAGGTGGAGATAGGGTGACCCGTTTACAAGCCAAACCACCAGAAGGCATATTTACCTTCACATCTCTCAGAATGAACCAACCCCGCCTGGAACCTTAACCTTGGACTTCCCAGCCTCCAGAAGTGTGAAATAATATGCTTCTGTTATTTAACCACCCAGTGTACAGGACTTGGTTATGGCAGCCCTTGCAAACCGAGACAGTCTTTGGCTCAACAAGACGAATTTAGGGATGCCTGGGTGGCTCAGTTGGTTGGACGACTGCCTTCAGCTCATGTCATGATCCCGGAGACCCGGGATCGAGTCCCACATCGGGCTCCCAGCTCCACGGGGAGTCTGCTTCTCCCTCTGACCTTCTCCTTGCTCATGCTCTCTCACTGCCTCTCTCTCAAATAAATAAATAAATAAAATCTTTAAAAAAAAAAAAACAAAAACAAGACGAATTTATCCTGCTCTGTATTTGCTTGGTTGCCAAGTGCTGGGTAGACCAGGGTCTACACTGTAGTATTGCTTGCCAATAATAGCTAATGATTAGAAACGCCCAAATGTCTATCAGGCAAAAAGGCCTAAACAAATTATGATGCGTCCTTACAATGGAATATTTTTCGGCCGAATATTTTTCAGTAATGAGGCAGCACAACACATAGTGATAGGGATTATCACAAAGGTTTATTAGGAAGCGAGCAAAGCAAGGTGCGAGGGCCTGGTTTGAATAGAAATTAGGAGAAACCTAGCAGATTGCACAGTATATATGTAAATATTCCCTTGTAGATGCACAGATTCTGTCTAGAAAGATACCCAAGAAACCGCTAACTTGGGTTGTTCTCGGCGAACAGAACCCCTTTAAGAACCAAGGAGAGGAGGCTTTGTTTCTACTAGAAACACACCTGTACCTTTTGAACTTTTGACGTTTATGTATCACCTGTTCAAAAAAAAAAAATCTTATGTGAACGTCAAAATGGCTCTAGGACTTCAAAAACCCACACTAAAAAGAGAAAATATAGCCATTTTGGCTTTTCATCTTTTGGAAATAACAGCTATTCGTCCCCGAAATGGGTTATTTGAGGAGATCGTATCTCCTCTCTTATCTCTTCTTTTAGAATCAAAGCACAAAATTTGTTTTTAAAATAACTAAATAAATCACAGAAATGAAGCGCAGAATGCAAGAATTCCGAACTCACATGTAGTGAGAGCAAAGTCTATTTTTTTTAAATTCACAGCATATACATTTCAATCTATTATGATAATTTCAGCATACATTCAGTCCTCAAACCAAGCCTGACAAAATATGTTTAATTCATTCATCTATAAATCGTACTCTTCCTCATAAAATTAGTTTAAATTCTGCTCAACAGTGGGCCTTACTTACTAAATAGGAAAGGGTCAAAAGTCACCTGTAAAAATAAGGAATCCTTTAGGGAGGGCACGTATTGCATGGAGTACTGGGTGTGGTGCAAAAATAATGAATACTGTTACGCTGAAAAGAAATAAAAATAAATTTAAAAAAATTAAAAAAAAATAAGGAATCTTAATGGATAGAAACTCCTTCGTACAATCTCTGGGATCAGACTGATGTAAAATAAAATAAATTTTCTCCAAATATTTTCTTTACCTTGCAAAAAAAGTTGAAATTATTTTTTTATTCAAAAAGTGTTTGCAGGGTCATTGATGGCTGTGAAACCTGTCTGAGTGTTCAAACATGTTGAAAAATGAAACCTAGGCTCACTGTGTATGGTTGTACAAGCTGTGAACTACATGACTCCAGGGGGTGCCATTCAGATCATAATCCAAATTGGGCAGTGCACCACCTATGCAGCTGTGCCTCTATCCATCCCATGACTACTGAAAATGTTGGGGAGCCGTGGAAGACTTTTGGGGAGGGAGGTGTCAGAGCTGGGGCCACATAGACTATGAAGCCAGATTCTCAAGCACACAGCTTCCTACCTCTCTAGATTGACCTCCCTTTTGGAGTTTCTGGTTTAAGTTTTCTCTGAGCCCCATAACTTGGTTTTCCTAAGGCTGGGGGGAGGGGGGACAGGACCATCTGCTGGGCCTACAATCACTTCCTTAGACCGTACAACTCAAAGCCCTCTGTATTCACTTGGCCAGAAGAAGGGACCCCACCATGCCCCAAATCTTTACTCCTACCCTCATAGAGGCAGAGGTGGTAAGCACAAGGGACGAGGTAGAGGGGGCTGAACTTTAAGTGACATTCAGGACATGTGGACTCCAGGACCAGCTCTGCCACCACCTTTGTGGTGATGTTAGCAAATCTTTTAAGCCTCTCTGGGCCTCTGCCTCCTTGTTCTGCAATACGAAGAGGATTACTGCCATTCTTGTCTCTGCCTTGTGGGAAAACAGACAAGGGGGGTGGGAGAAAGACAGGTAGGGATGATTTCACAGGAAATGCATACAAATTCAAGCATTCCAATCATTATCATGAAACGTCAAGAATTAGTGGACTGAGAGCCAGAGAGCCTACTGAGCAGCTATAAAATCTCAAACAAGTCTTGTGACTTCGCTGGGCCTTACCATGTGCCAAACAGCAGATGGTGAACCAGATCAGCAGTTTGCTGGCCTTTTCAGCACTAAGAGTCAGTTCTATTATTTCCAAACATCCCCACAGAGCTCCTATTTTGTAAGATTTTTATCCCTGATGCTGTATTTAGGTAATTATTACATACTTAATAAGTATTAAGTCATTGTTGTGACCAATATAAAGGATATTTTCCATTGTGAGTGACAGAAGTTAAGGCTTAGAGCTAGGAATAGCTTCAGGCAAGGCTTGATCTGGCAGCTGTTACCAAGGATCTATGTTATTCCAGTCTCTTGGCCCTGCCTCCTCTGATGGTCACAAGGTGGATTCCTGGAGCTCCTGGCACTACTTGCTTTACTCATTTGTGATTGGCAAAAATCAAGAGAGCTGGGACACCTTCGTGGCTCAGTTGGTTAAGCGGCTGCCTTTGGCTCTGGTCATGATCCCAGCGTCCTGGGATCGAGTCCCACATCAGGCTCCTTACTCAGCAGGGTGCCTGCTTCTCCCTCTGCCTCTGCCTGCCTGTGCTCTCTCTCTCTCTGACAAATAAATAAATAAAATCTTTAAAAAAAAAAAAATCAAGAGAGCTTGCTTCACAGTTAGCTCAAAGAAAAAACCTAGAATTGAGACTTGTTAACCCTGATTGGCCTGATTTGGGTCATGTGCCTTTTCCTGACCAATTACTAGAGCCTGGAGGCTGAGCTACTCTGACTTGCAATGGGGTCACTTCTGGCCAGATCACGGGGCTGGGAAATTCCCAGTACTGTCAGGAGGGGGAATAGGGCAAGGGCACTGTGGAGACCACCAGCAAGCTTCCTGCCCTGTGTTTATCAGCCACTGATATCTCAAACATTCCATTACCCCTTCTGACCCGCATGTGAGCTGCACACTGATGACCTCTGGGATCTTGTGAGCTGGCAGAGATGACAACCCGGTCTGTGGGCAGGCACGTGAACCACATGAGCTGACGTCAGCACGGCTAGCAGCAGGCTCCTGACTCTGGGGTTAGATCTGGCCTAGATGCAGCTTTATCCATGTCCAGCTTCCAGTTCTCCACTCCCATCTGAACCTTCACAGGCGGCTCATTGGAGAGGCCTAGGACTGCCATTTTCAAAAGGGACATGTATGAGCTGCACTTGGCAAAGAGGGTACAATGCAGAAGTCTAATGCCAAACACAGCTGGCATCCCTTGAGCTCACTCACACATTAACTCAACATGCATCAACCGACATTGGTGCATGCCAGATCCTGTCCTGGGGAGCCACAGTCAGGTGGGAACCCAGGAGGGGGTCCCAGACCATCACAGTTAAGTGTGGGAACATAGTATAGGGGACAGTGGGCATCCAGGGTAGAAGGCATGACTGGCCAGCCCAGCACACTCTGCAGCAAGGCCACCTTGGCCCAGCCCTTACTCTCCAGGCCCTAGGGAAGCCCAGGGGCCTGTCTGGCAGCCCCCAGGATATCACCAAGGTTGTGTTCCCCTGTGTGTAGACGAGGGAGCATTCAACCCAAAACTGAGGACCGACCCCTGTGCACACCCTTAAGGCTTTACAGAATTCTCTTGGGCCCCTTCAGTGCAGTAGCTCTGGGGCAGGAGCCAGAGGACTGACCCTTCTGCCCCACCCCTGCTTCAGCCTCCATGTCTTCCTGGATCTCCAAAACCAGGTGGGGTTCACCAGGCAAGGGGGTACACAGTGGGGCCAAAGGGCAAACCGCAGCTGCACCCACCCCCTTTAACGGCCACTTGAGATACGACCATTCCTTCGGGCTAGGACTGCCCTGATCTAGTCCCTGAGTGAGTCACCAGGCCTTCCGAGCACTTGCGTGGGTCTGAACCTCAGGGCTGCCACAAATGGGGCCACGGAGGCCAGCGATGGAGAAAGCCCGGCCAGTCCCGTTCTCAGCTGTGCCTGAATTAACTTGCTGTGTGGCCGGGGGCAAGTCCCTTTCCCTGTCCATCTCCCCATCTATAAAACAAAGACTCCAGGCTAGTGAAGTCTCTCTGGGGCTTTCCAGCTCTAACCATGTAGAATGTGAGCAGAATTCAAGGTTCAGAAGAGAGGGAGCAGGGGTACCTGGGTAGAGGGAGAGTGGGGGTAGGTGGGATCTAGGGAGCGGAGGCAGGAGGGCCATCTGGCCAGGGCCCCAGAGACAAAAAGGCCCCAAGTGTAGACTTGGGACACTGTCTCCAAATGGAAATACACTCAGTCACAGTGTACACACACACCCATGGAAATGAACAAAGACATTGGCCCCCTTGCCAAAACACACCGCCTCTAAGGCCCATGATGTTTTATATACATACATAGATTTTTTTTACATCAACTTTTTTACTTTTGGAGTTGACGTTGGATTTATAGAAGAGCTGGAAAGATATACAGAGTTCCCATACACCCCTCACCCCATTTCAGTTTCTCTGATGTTGTCATCTGTCATCTCACACCACAGTGGCCCATTTGTGAAAGCTACAACCATACAACATTGCTACATCTCTGTTGCTGAAGTCCAACCTTTTGTGGACTTAACCAACTTTTCCATCAACCCTCGCTCTGATCCGGGAACCAACCCAGGGAACCACATTGCTTCCACTTGGCTTGTTTACAGGCGTCCTCTAGGCTGTGACTGTTTGTGTCTTTCCATACTTTTCATTTTTTGGGGGGGCAGATTTATGTATTTATTTGGGGAGAAGGAGAAGGAGAGAATCTCGAGCAAGCTCTTCGTTGAGCACAGAGCCCAACACAGGGCTTGAGCTCACGATCCTGGGATCATGACCTAAACCAAAATCAAGAATGGCATGCTTCCCAGACTAAACCAGCCACGTGCCCCTCTGTGCTCTTTAGTCTTTTTTTTTTTTTTTAAGATTTTATTTATTTATTTGACAGATCACAGTAGACAGAGAGGCAGGCAGAGAGCGAGAGAGGGAAGCAGCCTCCCCGCTGAGCAGAGAGCCCAATGCGGGACTTGATCCCAGGACCCTGAGATCATGACCTGAGATGAAGGCAGCGGCTCAACCCACTGAGCCACCCAGGCGCCCCTGTGCTCTTTAGTCTTAAGGAGCCCCTGTCAAGTGTTTTGTAAAATGTCCTTCGTTGGTGTTCATCTGAGGCTTTCTCTGGGGTCATGGGTTTGGGGAAGAAGAATCACAGAAGGGACGTGCCCTTCTCATCACGTGGTATCAGGCTCCCACGACAGCCACTCTGCTCA
>PISX010013534.1:0-56413 GCA_004024625.1 Mellivora capensis | reverse complement strand
GGGGAAGCAGGCTCCCTGCTGAGCAGAGAGCCCAATGTGGGGTTCTATCCCAGGACCCTGAGATCATGACCTGAGCTGAAGACAGAGGCTTAACCCACTGAGCCACCCAGGCGCCCCGAAATGCTGAATGTGTATCAAGTTGTATATGTGTACGTGCTAGTATGATGTAAGAAAAAGTGATTATACTTAAAGTAAAAGCCCTTACCTGTCAGCTACCTTTCCCACTAGTCTTGTCCTAAAAGTCACAATCCAGGCCCTGGGGGAACAGGGCTCGTATTACAGTAATGGAGAAGAGATGCCCACTAATGCTTATTCTAGGCTCTTCCACATAGCTGGGGTCCATCAAAGGCCAAGTTCTTACTGCTTAGACTGTCGGGAGGGAAGAACAAATCTGATGAAGACACCAAAGAGTAAATGGGCTTCTGTTTCTCTTCCTATTCTGCTTCAATTAGAACTCACTTCACACATTTGTTACTAGTTTGTGGGGTCAAATCATTGTCATTGTTCTAATTTAGGACACTCTACTGCTAAAACCAACAAATAGTTACTGAAGAATAGAACACATTCAAGAGTTGATCTCCCCTGTTGGTGCCTGGGATTTAGTTTTTAGTTGTGACCTGTATCTCCTTCCAGTCTATTCTAGGTGACCCATTATTTTTCCAAAAAGGTGATTTGTGGTTAAACAAGCTAAGAGAAATGCATGCCCTGCCTCGGGAGAATAGAGCCGGGCTCTGATCAGGTCAACAGGTCATTTTATTTCTTTTCTGCTCTCATCATAGCTCCGTCTTGTGAGTCGACCCCCTTTGCCAGCCCCTGCTGTAGGAATTGGCACCCTTCACCTGCAGCAGCATGAAGATGTCCTCACCAAGACCTTTGCTTGATGTTGTCCTTTGAAACAGTGTTACTTCCTTTTAAGAAAACAAGCATGAAAAGAAAAGCCGGCTCCTTTGCTCTCTTCTTCCATTAGACAGCATGAAAAGTCTGTATTCCTCTAAGATGTTGGGATTGATGAGTAACATTTAATCGGAATACACAGAGTAACCAAGGGAATTATCCATCAATCCATGAACCTGATGAGTCACCTTAATCCTTGAAGGTACAACAGTGTTCTGTTTTGGTTAGATCTGAGTGAATTGTAGAACCAGTGCATTACCCAGACTTTTTCAGACCATGTTTTCTCATTAACTGTAAATGCCCAGGAAAGGCTCTTTAATTTGAATTTACAGAATTTACATGCAGATCACCTGGACATGACTTCTCAATTTGCTTGGTGTGTGTCACTTTCATTAATTTTGCCATTCTTTATTCAGAGTCCTGTGACTACCAGTATTTTCATTTTATGTGATCTCAGGGGCTGCTTTCCAGCCGCGGTGAAAAATGTTTCACCAAACGCTGGAGCAAAGCTATGCTAGTCCTGATGGATGTTCTTCAGAAGAGCTGTTTTCACCCACTGACCTTAAATATCCATCCCATTACAAAGGACTCGGGATGTATCATCTTTTTGCACAGTATTATTAAGGAGTTTTAGCTACAATGAAATTGATTTGTCATCATATCTTTTTTCCCCCTAAATTCTTATTGCAGTGATATCTTAATATTTTTGATTGACTTTTGGTATCTGATATGGGGATTTCAGCTCCTGGTTAGTCAGTCTTGCTGCTAAAAGGGTATGATGAAGTGATATTTGTTTGTGGTGTTTAAGGAGCATTTTAACTTCAACACTGAAGACTTCCAAGCACCAGGTTCTTAGGGGTTTACAGAGATCACCAGCCAGCCCATTGCATTACCTCTGAAACTTCATGGAAGCTTAACTATGGAGCAGCAAGCTGTGTAGCTTAATGTCACTTGGTGCTGCAGGGGCTCTGCCATCTTCCATTCTGGTGCTATGACAGTTTTTCTTCGAAATAATGGAGGAAGTGCTGGGGCACTGGAACAGCCTCTCCCTTTTTTGGCGACTGGTCAAGTTTTTCACAATCAACATGTAGGTTGTTTGGGCCACAGGAGTAGATTTGCAGTTCACATCTTCAGTGTATGCATTAGTATGTTGATTTAATATTTCTGTAATATTCACAGCCCTTTTATTCTTATGCACCTTAATGCTTCCTTCCTGTGTCAAGCCTTATAAATCATGTAACTCGGTGCCACGCGTGTAAATCGGTACAATTACAAAGTCTATCTAATGAAAATGGTTATCAGTGTTGTATACTGAACTAGAAAAACATGAAAGGCCTGTCATTTTTTTCAGATCTCTTGGTTTCTTGAGTTAAAAATTCCAAAGTTGAAGCACAAAATGAGATGGAAAACTGGGGTTTTTTTTGTTTTGTTTTTTAGAAGTTTAGATTTCTTCTAATTTCTCTGGTATCTTATTATGTCTTCACCACCATGAGCCATGAAATGTCTTCTAAAAAAAAAAACAAAAACGTGTCTTCTGTATCTTAACCTTCTTACTCTCAATCACTGTTGCAACACAGGTCAGCATTTTAAATTACCTTGTAGGAAAGGACCAAATCAAATACTCCCATAATAAAGTATGGGATAAAAATGTCATAGCAAAATTAATAAAAAACCTTTATTGTATTCCTCTGTGAAATTTGATAATGTGATATTTGTATCCCATTATATCTATGTTAACTTCATATTCAATGAAGAATAGAGCTCAAATTGGGTATTCATTGAAGAGAAGTATTAACAACCGTGAAAAAAATGTTGATTTTGTCTAAAGTGACATATTCTTAGTAAAATAAAATTTTCTTCTTTAGGAGCCATTTGCTCCATTTTTCTATATGCATATTATTTAGAAAATATTCTAAAGCGTAACTTCTTTAACCCTGACTGTATTACCTCTGAAGTTGTTTTTTTTTTTTAATTCCTTGACTGACAATAGAAATAGTGTCCATTTTACGGGGCGCCTGCGTGGCTCAGTTGGTTAAGTGACTGTCTTCGGCTCAGGTCATAATCCTGGAGTCCCGGGATTGAGTCCCACATCGGGCTCCCTGCTCGGCGGGGAGTCTGCTTCTCCCACTGACCTCTCTCTTCTCATGCTCTCTCTCTCTCTCTCTCTCTCTCAAATAAATAAATAAATAAATAAAATCTTTAAAAAAAAAAGAAATAGTGTCCATTTTACAAAAGCGAGGAAATGCAGTTTAAAGAAATTAGGGGTTCCATAGGAAGGAAGTCACAGATGAGAATCAAGACTTGAATCTTGAGATTCCAAAAGCTTCACCTCCATTTCCCTTGGATATACTTGGATATTTGCTTTTCACCTTCAGCTTCTAAGTTTCATGTTAAAACCATCACATTTGGGGGAAATTTGGACAAAATGTTTTTAAATCCTCAATATTTACAACCTACTATTAATTCAAATAAACAACTCCTAAATTACTCAGTGGGAGTAGTAACTCATTGTCATGCTTGTATTTAAATCTGATAAAGCAGTCTAAAGCAGACTGTTATTTCCCCATTGCCATTTGCAGAATCAGTTAATCTTAGAAAACTTTTTTTTAAGATTTTATTTATTTATTTGACAGACAGAGATTACAAGTAGGCAAGAGAGGCAGGCAGGGAGAGAGAGGAGGAAGCAGGGCTTGATCCCAGGACCCTGGGATCATGACCTGAGCCAAAAGCAGAGGCTTTAACCCACTGAGCCACCCAGGTGCCCCAATCTTAGAAAACTTTTGATAAAAGTATGTTCCTTTAGTGTTATTTCCCTGTGTCTTCTGAGAGTCATGTGGAGAATCAATTATAATTGAACAAAAGTGAGAAATGACCCTCTAAGAGTAGGATAGTATTTCCCCAGTAGTTTATTGGACACTTACTGCATATATGGGGTTGTTCAGCACATTAGAAATATATGAGAGTAAAATGGAAAATGGGTTGCTATTTGTCCTCAGTGGACTAACTATCTATTTGAGATGACAACGCATTTTACACATAGAGAGATATGTTCTTGTTGAGTGTGCTAAAACAGTGTGGGAGGTCAAGGTAGAGTGATACTGCTGATAGATGTAGATTAATTGACATATTGTAGTCACATGAGGACAAGTCCTGGGTAGCATATAGTAGTAGAAAGACTGAAGAATGTTGGAAGGATAATTCACAGCAGTTATCTAACATGTCAGAGCTTATTCCCAGGTTCTTTTACTTGAAACATGGAGCTGTCCCAGAAAGAGGAAGTAAAGAGAAGTAGAGGCAACTCTTCTTCTGTCAATTAGGCTTTCATTTTAGTGCATCTTTATTGAAAGGATATTATATGTGTGCAATTAGCTCACAGTGTAGGGCCCAAACTGTGTGTAAGCCAACCATTTGCCAGTCACCATAGATGATACAAAAATTAAGTTTCTGCCATCTAGAAGTTTATGGATAGTAGGTGAGCTTAGAGAAGTATAAAAATGACTAATACAGAGTAGAGTGAGATAAGAATGAAGTCATAGGATGGGAGGTTATAACTCTGGCAAACTGTTGTTTTCCCAAAGCGCCTAGAGCAGTATTTTGCTTCACCTGCCCTCCCAGAACCTTGCCACAACTTCACCTAGAGGCAGAGTCTGTTTTCCTTCTCTCTTGAGATTGAACAGGCAATTGTGGCTGCCTCTACCAATATAATACGCTGAAAGTGATGCTGGGTCATTAACAAGAACATTTCCTTGGTACTCAGCGACCATGTTTTGAGGAAGCCCAGGCAAAATGAAGGGGCCCTGTGGAGATGTTGAAGTTGACAGGCAGCCGCAAATGCTGGGCTTGTGAGTGATAGAGCCTTCTGCTCATTCGTCTCTAGTCTTGGAGCTGTCCCAGATGACCCCAAGTGGAGCAGAGTTCTGTGCATGCCCAGCCTACATGTGTGTGTGTGTGTGTGTGTGTGTGTGTGAGAGAGAAAGTGGTCAGGACAGATTTTAATCATCAGTATATTATTGCAGTAGAAAAGAGTCCAGTATGAACTGAACTCAAGTTTGATTTGTACAGAGGGGACTGGGAATCTAAAACGAAAACGACAGAACAAGAAGCAGGTGGGTGGGGCTCAGAGTTGGGAAGTGAAAAAATGACAAAAAGCTTGAAGAAGGGGGATTGGTCCATGTGACACCAATCTGGGTTTGTTAATTGGTGCTTATGAAAGTTAGGCTCCTACCTTCTACAGAGGCTAGAAGACAGAAACAGTATCTTTAGGTGTTGGAACAAATGGCAAATTCTTCGGGCAGTTTTGAGTTTTCACAGGTAGATTCTTCAAGGGAGGGCTAGGGTCACTTTCGGGACGGAGCTATTAATCTCTGTTTAAGTCTTTATAGGACCGGGTAAAGCTTAGTGAAGAAAGGGCTCACAGGAGCCTGGCTGGAGTTTGGTCAAGGAGAAAATCAACTTTGTCTCTCTCACACACACATGAATCATTGGTTTCCTTCTTGGATGTGGATGGAAGTCCTAGAACAGATCATTGGATTTGGTGGTTATGGGTCATTAGTGAATTTTGAAATAGCTTGTTTCATTAGAAGTTAGAGCAGAAGTTACAGTAGGGGTTTAAAATTGACTTAGGAGAATACATTTGAGGGCCTTCTGTGTTTCAGTCTCGTCCTCTAATTTTCACACCTGTAGTACATGGCTATTATCCTTATTTACTGAGGTACCTCAGAAAGGTTAATTGCCCAAAGCCATTCAGAAGAAGAGATTAAAATGCAGGCTGATTTCTTTTTTCTTTTTTTTTTTTAAATTAACATACAATGTATTATTTGCTTCAGGGGTACAGGTGCAGGCTGATTTCTAAGACTGATTTCCCTTATGCCACGCTGTCCAAGAAGTGATAACGGGGGACAAAATGCCAATCTTCGGGACGCCTGGGTGGCTCAGTTGGTTGAGCGGCTGCCTTCGGCTCAGGTCATGATCCCAGCGTCCTGGGATCGAGTCCCGCATCGGGCTCCTTGCTGGGCAGGGAGCCTGCTTCTCCCTCTGCCTCTGCCTGCCACTCTGTCTGCCTGTGCTCGCGCTCTCTCTCTCTCTCTCTGACAAATAAATAAATAAATAAATAATCTTTTTTAAAAATGCCGATCTTCGTCTATCAGAGAAGCTGAAGAAGGAGCACACGTAATAGTGGGGAGTTCATAAGCTATTAACTATAGACAGGTTATCACAAGACTTTTGACAACTTCCACGAAGTTCCGATAAGGCA
Source organism: Mellivora capensis (assembly GCA_004024625.1). Taxonomy (NCBI): domain Eukaryota; kingdom Metazoa; phylum Chordata; class Mammalia; order Carnivora; family Mustelidae; genus Mellivora; species Mellivora capensis. The sequence goes on along the minus strand of PISX010013534.1, from coordinate 50,265 downwards.
GGAGCAAAATAAAAGGGCTGTTAGGGTCACACTCAGGGATGCAACTCTGGCCCGCGACCCTCCTCGGGCGGCCGCTTTGGCCGGGTCCTGACCCGGGAGGCCTGGACCGGCTTAGGAGGTCGAGGAAACGGGTAATGCTTGACAGTGAGCTCGGAGAAGAGCTCAAACAGGAGAGAGCCTGGTCGCTGCAAACCTGCTGAGGCTCCTGAACTCCGCGGCGGAGCTGGAGCACGCCCACTGGCGCGCTGGCGGTGACCATGGCAACGCGCGGACATCCGCCGCGCCGGCGGCCAACTGCCGGGCCCTTGTCGGGGGGCGAGGCCGGGCGGGGCGGGGCGGGGCGGGCGCGCGGGTCACGTGGCGCGGGGCGGAGCCTGTGCCGGGCCGGCCAGGAGCGCGTCGGGAGCCGGCGGCGAGACCCGAGCCGTGGGGCCGGAGCGAAGGCAGTGCCGAGGCCGCCGTGCCCCGCCGGGCCGCCCCAGCCGCAGCCATGGGCAGTGAGTAGCGGCGGCGTAGCTCTCGCTGGGCTGCGGGCCTCCACGGGCTGCGGGCTGTGGGGCGGGCGCCCGGCCGCGGTCGCCCAGCCCGGGGGCCAGAGGGAGAGGCGCGGGCCGCGCCGGGCCGCTGCGGAGGGCGCGGGCCGGGGGCCTCCTCCGAGGCTCCTTCGGCGGTGCGGCCTTTCTCGGGCCGGCTGCGGGGACCAGGGCCCGGAGGCCCGGGGTTTGCGCTCGCTAGGTGGCGGGGAGCGGAGGACGGAGAGGGGAAGCCATTGGTTTTGGGGGCGGGGAGTTAGGGAACCGGGCGAAACCTGGACCACTTCTAATTTTTCAGGAGCTTAGGAAGCTCATATTTTTATTCCCAAGTCACCCTTCCTTGGCATGTTAGTGTGATGAATAAAGCTGACTTGTTGGATTTTTTTTTTTAAAGTGATGCATGGCATGTATTTTAGGGGAGGAAGAAAGTGCGATTGGCGGCATAGCGTTTTCCCTAAAATTTTCATTTCAGTTATTTTCTAGCGTTGACTGAAAACTCACTGTGTGTGAGGTTGTATAAGCCTTAGGGACAAGGCCTTGAATTATGGGGATCTTTGAGGGCCATCTCCTGAACATTCAACGCCCCGTGCATTCACGCATGTACTTACACAGCTGTTCCCGATGTTTGTTGGATGAATGGTTAAGTGCAAACCTGAGCGGTGCATCCACTGGCCAATTAGTGAACATTTAGAAAGGAAATAGAGGAGACCCCTGACCTTGAATTTACATTTTAATCGTTGACATTCCGCAACGCAAGAATAAATAAGTGGCCGACAGAAGCATTGCTTGAACAGGAGCTCTCCAACACCAATGATGGGACAATGCCAAGAAATCTGGGAGGGTGGTTTGGATTGAGATGGGATGGGAAGAGGGATAAAGGAGTCTAGGAAGTTTCCTGATGTGGTTGATAATTTGTGCTGCGTTAGAGAAGAAAGCTTCTATAATTCACATTTTCCAAATAGTCCAAAATGGCACTTGGGCAATGAGTATCTATCTGCCTGTGGGAATTTCTGAGTTCTTCTGTCAGATGTCAGTGACTGCCATCATTTTGAGAAGTTTCATGAGAAGATTATATAGTCACCTTTTGGCTCACTATGAAAGTGTAATTAGGTCAGTTTTAAAACAATTTCATGATGTTAGGATACAGACTGCAGCCTCTGTAGGAGATCATGATCATAATTAATAGTGCCTTCTTGTGTTTCTGCACATTACAGATGCTGGCAAAGACTGAGAGAATATCATCTTCATTCTCCAGTTCTTTGGCAGGAATTGACTTAAGCTATGCCAGAATATAGTGTCTATCCTTAAAGAACCTTGGTTTGTCTTACTTTGATATGTTATAAGTTATCTGGAAAAGCAGTACTTTCTCATGAAATGTCATGGTCATTTTCTGGGCTGATTATCATCCATACACAAGTACTTTGAGATTATTATGGGGAGAGCAACCAAGCAAAGAAGGTTGATATAAGTGAAATGAGATAGAGATTGTGTACTTAAAAAAAAAAAAAAAACAGCACACACAAAACTCTCTATAGAAGGTGAATCCATAATCTTTCTCACTTATGCATTTCAGCATCTTTCAATCTAAATTAAGTCAGTTCTCCAGTTTCAGCACATTTCCTCTTGCATTTCTCCTTTGATGCATATTATTTTCTTCTATAGTGCATTGTCGTGTGGGTAATGTGGTAGACTGCATTCTCTCGCTCTTTCTTTCTTTCTTGATGTAGGGATGCTTATGAAAGTATTCCTTTTCTGTATATATAAAAGGGCTGGATACCAACATGAGGAAGCAAAATCATAGTACAAGGGTATTTGTATTTGCTTCTACAGAGTAAACCCTTAAACCTTTTGGATTCTTTTGTCCCTTAATTATTTCTCTTCCCTGATACATTTGAAATGGAGAGCACTGTGATTACTTTGGAGGTGGGAATGGGATGAATCTTCATTAAAAGTTAGAGGATGTTTGTATTTGTTTCTATAAAAAGGCACATCTCTTTTTAAAAACTTTGTAACAGAGATGTTCTTTTTTTTCTTTTTACAGTCAAATTTTTAGAAGTTATCAAACCTTTCTGTGCAGTTCTACCAGAAATTCAGAAACCTGAAAGGAAAGTAAGTATAACATATTGGTAATATAGAGGGTATCTAAATGACTTACTCCACTGAACTAGCAAGACTGATTTACTGTCCCCAACCCTTTTCTGGTATATTTGGAGAAATAGACCTGCTCTTCCTGGCAAGAGGTGCTAAGTAAGTAACACTAGTTTAAAGAAGCTTAGATGGGTTATCCTCTGTTTTTAAAAAGGACTGTTCTTTAAGTTGGGACATTTCCAAACCAAGTGTTTCTTTGGCTTATGTGTTACATAAGATATTCTATCTCTAGTGACCCACTGCACTATGAATGACTCAGTCTGCTGGGTCACTTTTGATGAGTACAGTTGTTTTACATAAATGATTTACAGTTGTGCAAGTATATGCCTCCCATTTCTTGATCATTCAATACATGGAAGAATCACAGAAATGCATTCAGAAAATAATATGACTGCATCAAATTATTCTTCAATCCTTGTGCACTTTTGGCACTCAGGCATTTAAATTCAGTAATACTGTTAGTCCCAAACTGGCCAATTCCCTGACAGTCCTCTTCTGTGCTTTTGATATCTCACAAAACTAACAGAAATAGGTGTGTAGAAAGAGATAAGTGAAACTTTTGTTAAACTTACTGTTTTATTTAGAAGTGTATTTCTTTTTTTTTTTTAATTGCTTTGTGGTTTTAAAAATAGTTGTTTCAGTTACATGTTAGGCATCCCGAGAAGCTCTAGCTTTTCATATTCCGTAAGATATTCATATAATATTATCATGGGCAGTCCCTGCTTCGCACAATGCTGTGTTAACTGAAGTACATGCATACTGGATCTGTGTCTTGCTTTTTATCCTTTTTGGTTTCAGTTAATGTAGTACAGGGTGTTGAGGCCTCCTGTATTTAATTTACTTAATTCTCGGAAAAGTAAAGAAGGTTATGTTTGAAAAGTTGAGCTGTTTGCTTTAGCTGATACTAACTAGGTGAGAGTATTTTAATAGTAAATAATTGGAGCCTGTCATGATGCAGAATGTTATGCTTTAATGTGGAATTTTGCTTTTTATTTGCTGTTTCTTGGTTTTGATTGATCATTCTTATTTTGTTGTAGATCCAGTTTAGAGAGAAGGTACTATGGACTGCCATAACTCTCTTCATTTTCCTAGTATGTTGTCAGGTATGTAACAAAATATTAATTAAATGTCTATGCTGTTGTTGGAGGGTTTTGATTGGTAATAATTTGAGAGAATTTATTTTAGTTAAAATAATAGCCTGAAATATTTTGAGCATTGTTGTTTTTAATGTGAGTTGATGGTGAAAATGGTTATCTTGTCCTACTGTGTATTCTTTTTTTTTTAATTAGTGGGTTTGAACATTTTTTTTCTTTTTTTCTCTTAGTGTGCAGTTAATGATCTTTACCCATTTTTTTCTTGAGGTTTTTTGTATAAAGACATATTTTTATATATAAAAGCATTAAACTTTTGACATATACATTGCAACTTTTTTTTCTATTTTGTTGGCCTTCAATCGTGTTGTAAATAGCATATATTAATTTAAAAATCTCAAAAAGTCAAATTCTAGAACCCCAGTGATATACTGCATTTATAAATAGATAAAATTCATTGATGCTTTTTATTAGTATTTTGTAGAGATTAAGTTCACAGAATGAGGGTAAAATGTGACCTGTCCCCGTCACAAGATTGTTGAGAGGATTAAACTAGATGCTTTAGGTGCAAGTTTTTTGAGGATGGGGCGCCTGGGTGGCTCAGTGGGTTAAAGCTTCTGCCTTTGGCTAGGGTCATGATCTCAGGGACCTGGGGTCGAGCCCTGCATGGGGCTTTCTGCTCAGCAGGGAGCCTGCTTCCTCCTCTCTCTCTGCCTGCCTCTCTGCACTACTTGTGATTTCTCTGTCAAATAAATAAAGTCTTAAAAAAATAAAATTTAAAAAAGAGCTATTGAAAATACATAAAAGGAAGTATAAAAAATTATATTAGGAAGCAGTAGAGAGGATTAAGTCTATAGTCTGGGGAAAAGCCAAATGTATTTTTTTTGGAAGAGTGAAATTATTTGGTCATCAAGATATCTTATTGCTGTACTTAGTTTAAAATTGTTTTGGGTGGTCAGGGAGAGAGAGCTTTTTTTTTTTTTAAGATTTTATTTATTTATTTGAGAGAGAGGGAGAGTGAGAAAGCTTGAGTGGAGGGAGGGTCAGAGGAAGAAGCAGACCCCTGCTACACAGGGAGCCCCATGCCAGATTGGGGACTCGATCTGGAACTCTGGGATCATGACCTGAGCCGAAGGCAGTGGCTTAATCAGCTGAGCCACCCAGGCGCCCGAGAACTTTTTTTAAATACGGAAAAGTAGAGAGAAAAAAAGAATAATCATCCATATTTTTACCAGCTACTTTTAACATCTTAGAAATTCCCCTCCATAAAAAAAATTAGATTTATAAAGGTATAATTTATGTATGGTAAAATACACTTATTTTTTAAGTGTACATTTTGAAGAGTTTTGACAAATGTAGACACCCACATACCTGCTACCTCAGGGGATACAGAACATTCTGTCACTCCAGAAAGTTCTGTGTAATCTCTTAGTCAGTCTCCAACTCACCCCCAGTGTCAGACAAGCACTGATCTGCTTTCTGTTCCTATAATTTGATTTGTTTTTTTTAGAATTTCATCTAAGTGGGATCATGCAGTATCATTCCTTAGCTCTGGCTTTATCATGAGTATTTTGAGATTTTGTCCCTGTGTTTGGTAGAGCAGTAATTCATCCTTCTTATTTCTGAGGAGTGTTCTACTAGATGACTGTACAAAATTCGTTCATCTGTTCACTTGCTGTTGGACGTTTGGGTTATTTCCAAGCTTTGTCTATAATAAAGTTGCTGTGACCATTCCTGGGCAAGACTTCCTGTGAATATTTGTTTTCATTTCTCTCGAGTGAATGCCTAGGAGTAGAATTGGTGGGTTGTATGGTAATTACATGTTCAGCTTTATAAGAAATTGTCAAACTTTTTTCTAAGTGATTGCCCCATTTTTTATTTTCACCAGTCAGGGATAGGAGTTCCAGTTTCTCCCCTTCCTTGCCTGTGCTTTCTGTTGTTGAGCATTTTAGTATTAGTCATTCTAATGGGTGTGGTTTTTAATTTGCATTTCCCTAGTAAATGATATTGAGCAATTTTTTCATGTACTTATAGGGCATTTGTTTATCTTCTGTGAAGTGTCTTTTTCCAATCTTTTGCTCATTAAAAATTTTTACTATTGTCTCATTGAATTATATGCATTTTTAAAAGATTTTTAAAAATTTGAGAGAGAGAGAGAGAGTGAGCACAAATGGGGGAGGGGGCCGCGGGGAGGGGGAGGAACAGAGGGAGAAGGAGAAGCAGACTCCCTGCTGACCAGAGAGCCTGATGTGGGGCTTGATCCTAGCACCCTGAGATCATGACCTGAGCTAAAGGTAGATGCTTAACTGAGCCACCCAGGTGCCCCAAATTATATGCCTTTAAAATATTTTCTGGATACAGGTCCTTTGTCAGGTAAATGTACTATGACTATGTTTTCCTAGTATGGCTTGCCTTTTCATTTTCTTAATATCTTGTGAAGAGCAAAAATCCTTCCTTTTGAAGTTCAGTGACTTTTTTCTTGATGGTTTATGGTTTTTGTTTCCTATCTTCTAAGGTTGTAAAGATTTTCTCCTGTATCCTTCTAAATATTTTATAGTCTTGGCTTATATGTTTTGGTCTGTGATCTAGTCCAAGTTAATTTTTGTGTATGGTGTAAGTAAGGTTTGGGTTCATTTTTTTCTGTTTGGATAGCCAGAAAAGGCTATTCTTTCTCCATTGAATTACTTTGGCATCTTTGTTGAAAATCAGTTAACTGTGTAAGTGTGGATATATTTTTGTACTCTGTACTTTTCCATTCATCTATATTCCATTGTTATGGTCACACTGTTTGATTACTGTAGCTTTATATTAAGTCCTGTAATCAGGTCGTAAAAGTCTTTCAACTTCGTTTTTCCTTTTCACAATGGTTTTTGATTATTCTAGGTTCTTCATATTTCTGTATAGATTTTAGAATCAGCTTGTCAGTTTCTATAAGAAAGCTTGCTAGGATTATGATTTGTATTGCTTTGAATTTATAGATAAATTTAGAAAAAATTTACCTTCTTGGCAATATTGAATTTTCTAATCCAAGGGTCACCAAACATTGTTCTGTGAAGGGCTAGGTAGTAAATATTTTAAGCTTGGCTGCTAGAACCCAAGACCCGTAGGAACTGTGTTGCTCAAAAAGTGTGGTATTTCTCATGACTATTTCATGCAATAAATTAATGTATGCATTTTATGTTACTTTATTTTTTTTCCCTGCAGTATAATTGCATAGTTGCCAAAGTGTGTTTTATGTTTTTCTCATGTTTAGGCAGTTCTGCCCAGTGCTGGTAATTTCTTGAATCTCTTTCCATTGAATTTCAGACAGGTTTTTTTCCCCTCCTAGCCACAGTTAAAGGGCTTGGGGTCTCCTGTTTCACCGAGTTTTCTTTAGTTCGGGGGAATGGTGGGAGGTGAGATAAGCAGTGATAAGTGCAATAATTACTACGTGGGCCTGGCTATCTCCTCTCCCAAAGTGGTTCTCATCAGGTGATTGAACAAGCTGTTCCATTCCTGACCTCAGATCATTCCCTCATTCCCAACTCATGGTGACCCTGTAATTGTCACCAGAAGAGAGCCCCGTTGCTCACTTCTCTCATCTGTTTCATCCCAGCTGCAGTTTCTAGTCCCCTTTAACCAAAGGAGACAAAAAGATAAGGCTATCTGTACAGCCTGCTCTTCTTCAGGTTTGGAATGTTGTGGGAATTGTGAGGATTTTGTTGCCTTCCCATTGTGATGGCTGGAGCAGCTTCATGCTGGGCTCTCTGCTTCTCAGTTGTCTGCACTTTTCTCACCCCCATGACCACCAGTGCTTCAAGTTCATGATCCCTTTTCTTCTTAGGCTACTTCATGTATTTTTTATTCTTTTTCCTTAGTTTTTTTTTTTTTTTTTTTTTTTAAAGTAGTCTCCATATCCAGCATGGAACCCAGTGTGGGACTTGATTTCATGACCCTAAGTTAGTTTCAGGACCTGAGCTGAGATTGAGTCAGATGCTCAACTGACTGAGCTACCCATGCCCCCCTTTTATTGTTAGCCTTTTTCACTCTTGTTAGCTTCTACTATTTTACATGTTTAAAAAAGTGTGTTTTCTTATGCATGGGGGAGTTGCTGCTCAACTATCGTTGCACGTAAACCCATAGCTATTGATTTTACTGAGAGGAATAAAATCAGACGCTGAGTTTAATAATCCAGTTGTCTTCAGGAAAGGAGGGAATGCCATTACTTAGGGCAGGTTGGCTGACTTTTTCATGTTCATTGTCCCACAAATCATCCAATTGTGGAGGTAATGATTATCTCTATCAGGTGCTAATTAAGCTAAGTAATTTGACTGATTGACTTCTCTCCCATTTATGGAAGATTGTGATGTGGACTGTCCTGTAGTGTTAATTGGTTCTTATACACTAACTTCCTTCCTCCCTGTCTCTCACATTACCTGAAGAGTATCGGCAGCATTAGGGGACATAAAATATCCATGCTTCTTGCTTCACCAGCTTTGCTACCCAGCTAATAAATCTAGATGCCCAGAAAGGGTGAGGTTGACCAGATGGATTGTTCAGAATTGTTGGCAGCATCTTTTGCAACTTTAAACAAAAAATCAGTTTTGTGTAAAGAAGGTTTTTGAAATTGGAAATGTATTTTTGTGTCTGATCCCTACATGGTAAGGGAAGAGGTGTGACCAGGAGCTCTGTCCTGAACATCGGTCATATAATAGGAAACATTCTGAAGTGAAGAGTTTCTTTTTCTTTTTTTTTTTTTCTGATGAAAAAGTAGTATGTACTTATTATAGAAAATCTGATAAATGCTGAGAAGAATAAAGAAAAAGTCAGCCATAATCCTACCACCTACAGATAATTACTTTTCAGGATTTTAAATATTTATGCTTAGTTTTATCTTTTACACATATTTTTACAGTATCAAACTTCCATTTGTATAATTCTGTACCTTTCTTTTTATAGCAGGGTTTCTCAACAGTGGCACTGAATTTTAGGCCCGGTTAATTATTTGTTGTGGGGTCATTGTAGGGTGTTCAGCAGCATCCCTGACCTCTACCCACGAGGTGCAATAGCATTTCCTTCAAGTTGTGACAACCAAAAATGTCTTTGAATAGTGCCAGATATCCCCTGGGGGGCAGAATTGCCTCAGTTTGATAACCATAGTGTCATACTTGGTATTAAAACATAAGTACTTCTTTATGCTGTTACAAACTTCTTTAAGCTTCTTTTTAGTGGCTGCATAATATTCACACACACACATATATAAAAAACCTTGAGTCTAACATTGGAGTGTGACTGTGGCTGTCATTAGTACCCATAGCTTAGCAAAATTATTCTATGACTGGGTGGATATATCCTGTAATTTACTGATAGGGGTATTTTTTTTAATTGCAGAAAAAATAACAAAATTTACCATCTTAGCCATTTTTTTTTTAAAGATTTTATTTATTTATTTGACACAGAGAGAGAGAGAGATCACAAGTAGGCAGAGAGGCAGGAAGGGGGAGGGAGCAGGCTCCTTGCTGAGCAGAGAGCCTGATTCGGGGTTCGATCCCAGGACTCTGAGATCATGACCTGGGCTGAAGGCAGAGGCTTTAACCCACTGAGCCAGCTAGGCGCCCCCATCCTAGCCATTTTTAAGCATACAGTTCAGTAGTGTTAAGTGTATTCACATTGTTATGCAACAAATCTTCATCCTGATAGGTGTGTTTACTAGTAGATTTGTGTAAGTAGTGATTTCTGTTGCTTTTATTTTTGTTAAAAAAAAAACCTTTCCTTTTAGGACACCTGGGTGGCTCAGTTGGTTAAGCCACTGCCTTTGGCTCAAGTCATGATTCCCAGGGTCCTGGGATCAAGCCCTACATCAGGCTCCCTGCTCAGCAGAGAGCTGCTTCTCCTTCTCCCTCTGCCTGCTGCTCTGCCTACTTGTGCTCTCTCTCTGTCAAAATAAATAAATAAAATCTTTTAAAAAAACCCAAAAACTTTCCTTTTAGGGTTCACTTGTTTTGTTACAGAACATGAGAAGTGGTGTTTTTTTTTTTCTTCTTCTAAGTATTGCAAACATTAAGTAATTGAGTTGTGAATTAAGTTCCAACTTAATTTATGTAATGCATTTTTAAAAACTGTTTTATGTAATATTATAGATACCACTGTTTGGAATAATGTCGTCAGATTCTGCAGATCCTTTCTACTGGATGAGAGTTATTCTTGCATCTAACAGAGGTATGTACTTCTTTTTTTGTTGTTGTTTGTTTGTTTGTTTGCCTCCATACTGGGCATTAGTACTGACATCAAGTAGATGTGAAAATGTGGAAACAACTATTTTGATGTCTACAGGGGTGGGGAGCATATGGTAAAAGAAACCCGTTGCCTAGGAGAAGGGACCAACACGTAAATACTTAAAAAACTCTGTATGTATTGTAATAATAGAAATATGTACAGAGTATAGATGTACAACAGAGAATGGAGTAATAGCATTGTCTGGAGCTTTGGTCCTCCATCCTTTTATGGGTCATATTTTCTTTGAGACTCTAATTAAATTTTTTTTGGTACAGTATTACTTTAACCCACTGAGCCACCCAGGCACATTACAGTATTACTTTAATTTAAATTCAATTAGCTAAGGTATAATACATCATTCGTTTTTGATAAAATGTTCAATGACTCATTAGTTGAATCTAACTCCATTAAATTTATGTATAGTTTCCCAAGAAAAATTCATATATACACACATGCACAGATTTTGCATAAAACCTTTTGTGCTTCATGACCCTCTGAAGTCTGGTCCTTACGTTTCACATGGGCCCGAAAGACCCTGATCTGCGGTGTCAGAGGAGACAGTACTGGTAGCATTTGAATTGGAGTTCAGTATGTGAAGGAAGTGATGGGAGAGGGAAGGCTGAACTAAAAGCCCTTGTGTGTAAAGCAGTGGCTAAAGAGATAGGTAGGTACTGGATCATGAAGGCTTTGTTGGTAATTTTTTTAGATTAAAATAGAAATAGTGGTTAATCATTAAAAAAATGCACCAAAATTTGTATGCAGTTTTATATAAAGCTGAAAATGAAAGTCTTGCATCTTAGGGGTAACTCCTGGGAAGATAATAGGTTGGTGAATATATATCCAGACTTTTTCTCTGCATATACATTCACATATACAAATTTATATTTACTTGACCCTTGAACAATACGGGTTTGAACTGTGTGGGTCCACTTATATATGGATTTTTCTTTAAATAATACAGTGCAGTGCTATAAATGTATTTTCTCTTCCTTAGGACATTTTTCATAACATTTGCTTTTCTAGCTTGCTTACTACTAGTATATAACACTCACATAACATAAAAAATATGTGTTAGTTGACTGTTAAGGTTATTGGTCAGGCTTCTGGTCAACAATAAGCTGTTAATAGTTAAGTTTTTAGTTTGGGGGAGTCAAAAGTTATACGTGGATTTTTGACTGTATGGGTGGTCAGTGGCTCTAACCTCTCTGTAGTTCAAGGGTCAACTGTGCGTGTTTTTCTAAACAAAAAATAAGATAAATTATGTAACTATTCTACTTATTGTGTTTACTCAATTTCTTGGCTGAGTTATTTCAGTTAAGAGCCATATGCTGTTCCATTATATGGCTCTGCCGTGAATTATTTAATCATTCAGGTCTTTTTTGTGCTAGGTTTGAGATTAGAGCAGTGATTAAGACAGTGTCCCCATCATCATGGAGTTTATATTATTCTTTTTGGGAAGGTATCCTCTACATGAAGTACATTTTGGGTGAGGGGGGGACATTTGCGCAGAGATCTACAGGACACGGGAGGAAGGCCATGTGAAGATCTGGGGGAGGAACACTGTAGGGAATATAGTGTGTGCCCAGGCCCCAAGATGGGAGTATGCTTAATGTGTTCAGGGAAGGATGTGAGGTCAGTGTGGCTAGAAGAAATAAGGAAAGGAGTAATGAGGCAGGACATGCAGGTGAGCCCAAGAGCCAGATCATAAAGGGCTTAGAGACAAAGTAGGGAGGGTACTTCAAGTGTGATTCCAGGCGGTTTGTATCCTCTTCTGTCGCACATTTAAGTTTTTTCCCCAATTTTGTATCATTTTAACCAGTGCTACCATGAATGCATCACTGTAATGATACCTCCTATAATTTTTTAATAGAATTAATTTCTAGAAGTTTTACTGTGCAAGATACAAAAACCTAAATTTTTGATAAATAATGCCAAATTATCTTCCAAAAAATTGTACTGTTTTATACACTCAGCAGTTGTATATGAGAATGACAGTTTTCTTCCATCAGTGGATATTATTAGTCCTTTAGTCTTTGGAAGTTGGACAGGTAAAAATTGGTACCCGTTATTTAATTTGTATTTGTATGTTGGTCAGCTTGAGCATCATCTTATATTTTTATTGAATATTTGAATTTTTTCTGAGTGGACTTGTTTTAAGTAATAGAAAATTACTGACCAGTTTAAACACAAAAATGGAATTTATTAGAAAGATACTGATCATTTTTTGGAATCCATAGAGGGGGTAGAACAACTAAGCCTGGGCTGGGAGAGAAAACCAGGGCAGCTTTGGATCAGTAGCAGGGACCGGGAACCTTTTCTTTGGGATTTAGCTCCCCAAATTCCTGGGTTCTTTGCTTCTTAGCTCAAAATTCCAAACTGTATGATTTTACACCTGGCTCAGTCAGCTTTGGTTAGAGTTTCAGAGTTACGTAGTTCAGATTTGGGTGTGGGGGTCCCCTCCTGTACTGTCAGTATTTCCTGAGAAAGAATGTTATTGGGAGCAGCCAAATTGTGTTCTCTTTTTCCTTTTTTAATTTTGTTTACTATTGGTTTCTTCGTTTTTAATTGATTTGTAAGAACTCTTTGCATGTTAAAGATAAGAACGCTGTCATTTGTGCTCAAATATTTTTCTTTTAACTTTTATGCTGCTTTTTTTTTTTTTTAACTTTTATGCAGTGTTTTACCACACGAAATTTTTGTAGTTGTATCTAACCATAGCATGTGTCTTTTCCATTGTGGGTTCTCAGTTTTTTTGTCATGCTTAGAGAGGCTTTTTCTCTTCCAAGATGATAAGCATACTCGTAGTATTTTTGTTGTTTGTCTCTTATGGTTAAATTTTCTATATATCAGGCCTTTATTTTGATGTAAGTCATGAGGTAAGAAATAGAGGTGTGAGGGATGCCTGGGTGGCTCAGTTGGTTAAGTGGCTGCCTTTGGCTCAGGTCATGATCCCAGCGTCCTGGGATCGAGTCCCACATCGGGCTCCTTGCTCGGCAGGGAGCCTGCTTCTCTCTCTGCCTCTGCCTGACTCTCTGTCTGCCTGTGCTCGCTCTCTCTCTCTCTCTCTCTCTGACAAATAAATAAATAAAATCTTTAAAAAAAAAAAAAAAAAAAAAAAAAAAAGAAATAGAGGTGTGATTTTTTATAAATGGCCAGGCATTTGGTAAGGTCAGTTTATCCTTTCCCTACTGATTTGAGGTGCCATATTTCCTATATGAAATTGTCATTAAAATTTGGCTATATTTATTCTCAGACTAGATCCATTTGAAAGTTACAAATTTTTGTGATTTGATTTAATAAAAATGTTTACCTTCCTATTTCTATATCTACTATATCTACTGGTTTTAACAATAAGAAATGTTACCTTTTACTGTTGAAGTATTTGACAAAACATGAAGAATCCTAGAATGGAATCTTTTCTCATATCAAGGGCACCTTTTCAACATTTATAAAAGCCAGGATTTAAGGTTGTGGTATGATAGAAAGACCAGTGGAAATGTATTCTTGATGCTATGGAATTAATCATTTTACATGTTAACTTGTACACTTGGCATATTTGGTTTTCTTATTTTTCACTATAAGTACAGTATATGTTTTCTGTAAAGAAAAACTTAAAAAATCAAGAGGGGCAAAAAGAAGAAAATAATCTCACTGGGTAAAAATAACCACATCTTGACAACCAGACTAAAATATAGAAAATCATTTTTCCACTGAAGTAGTAACTGGAATCAAACTGTAATATTAGTTTCCAAATTTTTTATTTTGCTATCCACTATGGCATGAACATTTTTCATGCCACTAAATGTTCCACGACAGGAATTTAGATGACTCTCCATGTGTGTTTAGAATTTGAATTAGAAGAGTCACAGATAGTGTTAAATGTCATTTTTTATTAACTAGGTATTTAATTCTCAGGCTTGGTATGTATTTCTTGTTTTGCATTAAAATAAAATGTTCAGTGTAAGTTTTAAAAATAATGATTTGGACAGATGTTTTGGAAGATATCTTTCAAAGGATTTCTTTAACATTTTAAGTTTAGAATTTACAGAAATTTACCTTTTTTGGGAATAATAATTTTGATTCAGTGAATTGTTGCAAGGTTGTGTTAATAAATGAAGTAAATAAATGTGTTAATAAATTAATGTTTAAAGAATGAAAATCTGCCTGTTAACATTTGGGCATGTGCTTTAATAGATGTAATTAAGGATTGTAACACTTGTAATCTACATGGGGTGTAGGAAAGATTTACTTTTTTCCTTCTCCTTTACAGGAACTTTAATGGAATTGGGTATCTCTCCAATTGTAACATCTGGTTTGATTATGCAGTTGTTAGCTGGAGCCAAAATCATTGAAGTTGGAGATACACCCAAAGATAGAGCTCTATTCAATGGAGCCCAGAAACGTGAGCTATTAATATAATTAAAGAGTCTTTTCCAAATTTGAGAATTTTGCGGTAAAGATGCTTTCCTAGTCTTTTTTGTCTTTGGTTGTAAGCATGTACTCCTTTTCCCCCAATTTTTGTCAGTATTTGGTATGATCATTACCATTGGGCAAGCCATTGTGTATGTCATGACGGGCATGTATGGGGATCCTGCTGAAATGGGTGCTGGCATCTGTCTCCTTATCATTATTCAGGTAAGAAATCCAGTTTTTCATCTTCAAATAACAAAACAGTTTGATCCCTTTTTTCTTTTCTAACAGTTCTTTAAGTGGTTGATACATTAATTTTCCTCCTTTGAATTATATAATTATAAGATTTTGATTATTGAAGTGACATATAAATTGTGTTGATAAAAAAATTAAAATTTATCTTAATAGCCTCATAGCTGCATAGTATAAGGAATTATGGATCAACTATATTTCACCAATTTTTAGATGCACATTTTTTACTTTTTGATGTCTTTGAAATCAGGATTTTTTTTTTTGGTAAGATTTTTATTTATTTGAGAGTGAGAGAGAGCAGGAGCAGGGGGAGGGGTAGAGGGAGAGGGAGAAGCAGAAGCAGATTCCCTGCTGAGCAGGGAGCTGAGGCAGGGCTGGATTCCAGGAACCCGGAATCATAACCTGAGCTGAAGTCAAACAATTAAGCAACTGAGCCACCCAGGTGCCCCCAGGGTGTTTTTTCTTATACCTGATATGCCCCACATTTGCTATCAGCCAGGTAGCGGTTGTGATAGTAGTCATTGTGCGCATATATGTATCAGCTGGTTGGAGCTAGTCATATGTTCATTGTATCAATTGGTTGTGTGCATTGTTGGTGTAACATATTTTTGAGATTAGTTGGTGTTTATACTGTCTGCAAGAGTGTCTTTGTTAAGGAACAGTCACTGTGTGTAGCTAAGACACAGAACAGGTTAGATGATGAAATCTGTGTTTAGGTCTAAAATAGCTTTTCTTGTAAGTAGAAAATAAAAATTCTTTGTGATAAGTTATTGTGTCATAGTTTAATTGATATTTTTTCTTTCTTAGTGGTATATAAAATGATAGCATCACAAATAATATCTTACAGCTAGTAAAATACTTGAACCTGATGAACTTGTATACATGGATTTTAAATTTGGTGGATTTTTAAAGTGGGTTTTTTGGAACTGAAATTTTATTTTTTTATTTTTTATTTTTTTAAAGATTTTATTTATTTTTTTTGGCAGAGAGAGAAAGAGGGATCACAAGCAGGCAGAGAGGCAGGCAGAGAGAGAGAGAGAAGGGGAAGCAGGCTCCTTGCTGAGCAGAGAGCATGATGCAGGGCTTGATCCCAGGACCCTGAGATCATGACCTGAACTGAAGGCAGGGGCTTAACCCACTGAGCCACCCAGGTGCCCCTGGAATTGAACTTTTAAAGGCCAATATAAAATTATCCCTGCAATAAGTGTCTCAGAGTTGTCAAAGTTAGAAGATACTTCTCTAATGTACAGTCCTTAGAAGTCATTTAGAGAGGCTATCCACTAATGGATTATACTTAAGTTACATAATAATTATTTATGGGATTTTGAAAAGAAGTTTAATAAATACAACATCTAGAGTCCCGGTTATTTTGGAAATGCCTCCTCTTGCTCAGTCTATGGAATCAGGATTCACTTAGGAACATTTTTTTTTTAATGGTCAGAGCATTATAATATTTCAGAATAATATTTCAGAAAAATATTATTAAATAAAACCAAAATACCAACTTCTTAATATATACATTGAGAAATAGGACCATTTCAGATTGGCATGGTTGACCATTTTTTAATGAGAAACCTTTATAAGAAGCACAATAAGATCTTGTTGTGCGTATGATTAGAGCAAAGAGAATTAGGTTGTTCAAGTAGTTATCGGTGTCATTACAACAGGGAGGGCTCTTCTAACTAGATGGAAATATTTTGTCTTTTGACCAGGTAAGGAATTTTTAATGGGTTAGCAGTCTTTGGTAGGTTTCTGAGCTCTAGTGTGTTCCCATAATGTCCTTACTTCTCGATTAAAAAAAAAAAACTGGCAAATTTATAACCTTTGAGAATTAGAGGAAGAAGTGTTGCAGTGGCTTGGGAGAGAGGATCCTCTGAAAACTGATTTATGTGTTTCAGTGCTTAGGATCTCTCCGCGTGCTTTTGCCATTGTTGAGGATACTGATGCGTCAGTTGTCCTACTTTGTTTCCTTATAGCCTTTGCTTTATACAGCTTGTAGTTCAGAATCGCTCCAATTTTTATTTTTATTTTTTAAAGATTTTATTTATTTGCGTGGGAGGGAGGGAGAGAGAACGTGAGCACAAGCAGGGGGAGGGGCAGAAGGAGAGGGAGGAGCAGACCCACACACCCCACCCCCCACCGCCAAGCAGGGATCATGACGCCAGGACCCTGGGATCATGACCTGAGCCAGAGGCAGACACTTAACCAACTGAGCCACCCAGGCGCCCCCAGAATAACCCCAGGTGCTAAAAGACAGGCGCCCCCAGAATAACCCCAGGTGTTAAAAGACACTTGGAATTGGCACCTAGCTCTTAGAACATTATGTTCCAGTACAATTTTTCTAGTATTTTAGTAAGGATATTTTTGGATTCTTGAAGAACTTCATCGGACCAGTTCTGGGTTAAAGCATTGACTCCTGTGCAGTTGTTACAAATTTGAATTTGAGATAAAACGGAGTTAAGCTATTTTAATTTTAACCCCCCAGTATCAGAAGTCAGGGAATAGTTATATTCCAGGAATGAAATAAATGGATGTATGCTTTTTTAAAAATAGAAATTCTGGCATATAAATACTTGTGGTTAATTCTTTCAGTGTTCATGTATAGAGAAATGTGTTTGATGATAGGTAGGTAGTGTGTCTTTAAAGGCATTGCTAACATTGAAAATGTGTGGATATACTAAAGAGAAATAATTGGATCAGTGTGTTTCACCCAGAATCATATATTGTGAAAACCGTTTGCATGTTGTTAGGTAAGGTGTTTCTTGCCTTAATTATTCTTGTTTCCTTCATGTGGTCATGTCTTTCAACTAGTGAGATTTGAAATCTAAATAGTGGATCTTGATTAAAATAACAGAATAGAAAATATCAGTGTGCATGGCACACAGGAAAGGTAAGTATCGTGTTGTACAATTGCGTGTGTGTGCATGCACAAGTAGAGTTAAAATGTAAAGAGTTATTTTTATGCCTGATTTAGAGATTTCTACCTGTGACACATTGCACAAGCACGTGCAGGTAGCATTGAGTCTCTGTCAGCGTTGTAGTCAATGAGATGCTCTAGCTTCTTGGTTTCTCAGCATCTCCCACCTCAGAGGCATAGTTCACATGCTTTTTACTGTCTTTTATCTTATTCTTTAGATTATAGAAATGATTTCTCATTTAGACTTCTCTGTAACTCCTTTCTCTGGTTAGAAAAAATATGAGTTTGATTTTCACAGGACATACATGAATCACTCTGTAGTCCGATGGTTATTGGTCTGAACAGGCAGTTTGGAGAATTACAGGTATTTCAGAATGACTTTATGACTCTGGAAGGTCATTTAATCAGAAGCCCATGATCATACTTTCTGCTGGGCTGGTAGTTTGAGGACAGCGGTTAGTCCCTGCACAATGTTGGTTTTCTAATTGGGAGTATTTATTTACTTTTTACATAATTGTGGTCAAATTAAAATCTTAGTACTAAGTCCTAACTTCTCTTTTATCTTGTCAAAGTGTTAAGCTTGGTTTTCAAACAGTAAAGGATTCATGAGCATTTTTAGAAGTTTGAAGAATTGTACCCTTTTTCCAATCCTTTGAAAGTCAAACTGAAAGACTGTACTAGACAGTTTAGGCTCTGTACAACCACTGAAATGACAGTTAAGGGGGGAAAAAAACCCTGCTGAAGGTAAGCATGCTTAAAATGGTGTATTGTAGTTTGCTCCTTTTGTAATGGGGCATTTCAGGTAAACTGAGTAAGTAAGAGGGTGGGAGGCTGCAGAGCTGAGCAGAATGGAAGTGGCATTTCCTCACTTATGTAGGATGGGGTTTTTAAAATGGGGACAGGTGTGAGGTTGGAGGCTAGAAACATCTTTTCTTTCCTTCTTGATCAGGTTACTGCAATGCAGGGAAGACGTCACTGTGAAGGTCACTTGCAAGGCTATGGATTATTTTTAATTGGTGTATGCTTTTACAGAAATGTCTTCTCCAAGGAGAAAATTAAGAATTTTCAATTTCACATACACTAAAGTTATTATGCTTTTATTTTAAAAAAAAAAAAAAGGTTGAGCTTAAGAACCTGGCAAATCCTTGTCTTCAAATTTATATTCACTCTTTGTCACTGTATGTATGGAGTGCATTTTTGACATTGTTATATCTCTATACATATTAATTTGTGCTCTTTTTTTTTTTTAAAGATTTTATTCACTTATTTGACAGAGAGAGATCACAAGTAGGCAGAGAGGCAGGCAGAGAAGGGGAAGAAGGCTCCCTGCTGAGCAGAGAGCCCTATGCGGGGCTCCATCCCCGGACCCTGGGATCATGACCTGAGCTGAAGGCAGAGGCTTTAACCCACTGAGCCACCCAGGCACCCCTAATTTGTGCTCTTTTTGACTTTTTCTCTCTGTATGTTATAGGTGAGCCTTAAACAACACAGTGGTTGGGGCGCTGACCCCGCTCATGCAGTTGTAAACCACATATAACTTTAGACTCCCTCAAAACTTTAACTACTAACAGCCCACTATTTACCTGTAGCCTTGTTGATAGCATAGGTGGTCGATTAATGCACATTTTGTATGTTATATACCATATTTATACAATGTAGTAAGCTAGAGAAAAGATGTTATTAAGAAAATCAGAAGGAAGAGGAAATACATTTATAGTACTGCAGTGTATTTATTTAAAAAAAACCAAACCTGTGTATTCGTGGACTTGCGTAGTTCAAACCTGTGTTGTTCAGTGGTAACTGGATATGTAATATAATATACTCAAGTATTATGCATAATACCTTAAAAATGTATCAGCATGGTTTACATACTTTTCCTTTAGTGGCAGTATGCAGTTGTGTCTTGTTATTATACCATATTTCATTTGGTCTTTCACTTCCTTGGAACTACTTGGAATGTTTTCAGTGTTTTGCTGCCCTAAATTGAACAAGTTTGAACATTTTTGCTTTAGAGTGCTTTTAATAGACCTTACTTAAACATTGTACGAAACACTATTCAGATGGTTTATAAAAAAATGCTTTAAAGGTTGAAATGTCTGCTTTGTAATGTAACGATGTTTCCACCCATCTGATGCAGAAATGACTTCTGACAGAAGTGGGGTTTAAAAAGATGCAGAGAGTCGTAACAGTGATATTGCAACAATTGGGTTTTTAGTATTAAAAATGCCCGTACTTTGAAAATAGTCAATGGTGTTCACCTTCCCCTTTCTTGAGTTTATTCTTGCTTCAGCTTACTTGCATTTCTTTCCCCACAGTTGTTTGTTGCTGGTTTGATTGTGCTGCTGTTAGATGAGCTGCTACAGAAGGGTTACGGCTTGGGGTCTGGTATTTCCCTCTTTATTGCCACCAACATCTGTGAAACCATTGTCTGGAAGGCCTTTAGTCCCACTACTATTAACACTGGCAGAGGTACATTGCACAGTGACTGCAACTGCACGAGTTTTGCTGGATGTGTGCTGGAAAGTAACCCATCACGGAGCAGGACGTGCCTGTAAACATCCTGGTTTGCTGTCCCAGGGGACATCTGGTGCTAATTGCTCAAGAGTTAAGCAGCAGAGTTTGTGGAGTATGAAATAGTACTTCAGAAAGAATCATATCTAAATGTTAGCCTCTGCTCGTTGAAAATTTCAGTGGTTGCAAACAGCTTTTTAAAATGTTACTTAAGCCATTGCCGCAGAAGTCATTGATTTGACCGATTTCCGCATTTCCAGGGGGAGGAAAAGGTAGTGGATTAAGATTTTTCAAATGAAAACACTATTATTTATTGTATCATCAGGGAGCACTAATATTTTTGCTGCCACTCTCCTTGGCTTTCAATAGCAACTAAATTTTGAAATCCTTCATTCTGTCTTTCCCCTTACCCATCTCCATTTGTCTCCGATGCCATCCAAGCTTCATAACAGTTAATGTCTAAACTGATCCCAGCCTTAAGAAAAGAGCAATGATGGCTTTATTAGTATTCTCAGTAAAATAAACTTAAAAGCCAGCTCGATAGAGTGACATAGATCTTTTGATTCTGACATCTTTATTCTGCTTTGCTGCTGCTTTCCCCCCTCCCTTTCCCTGCCCTAAAGTAAAGGAGAGGCAAATCATTATGACCTAAATATTTGCTTAGGCTTATTCTCCTTTAGCTGTTTTCATCAAGAATAGTCTCTTGAGAAAACTTGAGATTTGTGCTAAAAAAGATACATTTGCCTCCATGATGTAAAGATTTTTGGAAGCCCCACACATGGCTGATTTATAGAGTAAACATTGATGAATGATTTTGAATCCTATTTTTGCCATGTACTAGAGTT
Organism: Mellivora capensis; assembly: GCA_004024625.1. NCBI lineage: Eukaryota > Metazoa > Chordata > Mammalia > Carnivora > Mustelidae > Mellivora > Mellivora capensis. The sequence continues at coordinate 29,303 of PISX010013534.1, read as the reverse complement.
TCAAGGTTCTTTGTTTGATCTTAGGGAGAGCTCTGGAGAGAGAGTCTACAGTGAATTTGTCTCTTGATTTATCAGGTACCGAGTTTGAGGGTGCGGTCATAGCGCTCTTTCATTTACTGGCCACCAGGACAGACAAGGTCCGAGCTTTAAGGGAAGCTTTCTATCGTCAGAACTTACCCAATCTCATGAACCTCATCGCTACGGTCTTTGTGTTTGCCGTTGTTATATATTTTCAGGTACGTATACTTTCCTCACCGGAGTCAGGGGGAATGTGGATTTTTATTTTGCTTTTAAAGAAAAGAATGCTATTTGAAATGTCAGTATCTGACAAGTCAGTGTTACAGAGTCTAGTCAAGCAAATAATTCTGTTCTTTCAACTGAGGTGCAAAATATTGGTGGTAATGGCATAGAACAGGAGTTACATTTCAGTGTGTGTGTGTGTGTGTGTGTGTGTGTGTGTGGCAGGGAGAATGTTAGTGTTGCTTCTCACATTCCCCACTGTATTGTTCTGCCTGTCATCTGTGTTCTTTAGTTGAGATGTGCAGTTACTCTTCCTCTTCATTTTCATTTTTTAGGGATTTCGTGTTGACTTGCCCATCAAGTCGGCCCGGTATCGAGGACAGTACAGTAGCTATCCCATCAAGCTCTTCTACACCTCGAACATTCCCATTATTCTCCAGTCGGCCTTAGTTTCAAACCTGTATGTTATTTCCCAGATGCTGTCTGTTCGATTTAGTGGCAACTTTTTAGTAAATTTACTAGGACAGTGGGCTGTGAGTATTTTGTTATTTATTCTAAGCATTCATATTTATTGTAATTTGCATTTCATGGTTATATTTTGTAACTGAAAGAGATGAGCCGTAATTGAAGCAGTTGCTATGACATTTTCAGATTCACTTACTTGTTGCAGAGTTTATCATTTCTTTGGAAAGATGTTTTACCCCCATTTTTCATGGCCTGAATGGCAATAAACTAGTTGTGATTAACTGGGCTAGAGAGAAGCATGTGATTACTAGACTGGAGAGAGCACAGAGTTACTAGAAATAGAATCCAGGACTTTCTGACTTCCCTTTATAGATCCTGTCATCATAGCTTCTTCCAAAGCAGTCCAGCCCTGTTGTTACTGAAGTGTGAGTTATTGTCGGATCGAATTTTAATTGGTTTAAATTCTGTCATGTGACAAAGGAGCATTTTTTCCTCTTTTAAAACTACAAAATTAAGAGAGACCATGGTCTTTTATTCTTCAGAATACGTAGTTGTACAATTTGTATTTCACCAACTGTTATTTTTTATAGTCACTATTTCTGAAATGTGCTTATTCTATGCATTTATCTTCATATGCTCCTTATTACATTGTAAGTTACTGTGACAGATCTTTCTGCTTCTACAATAAAGGTCATTTTTTCTCTTTTTTTAAGGTTAACAGGCTAAGACAGTAACTCTTGAGTGTTAGTTGAAAGAAGTAGGATTCTGTTTATCCACAGTACTCTTTCTCCACTCATGTAATGGAAATGTGATTATCTGTAATGAGGGAAGATTGGTCCTTCCCTTTGTGAGCTAATAATCCATCAGAAATTATAACTGTAATAATTTAATAGCAGTAAGTGTATTGAGTGGTTTGTGTATAGATTATGTTGTGATCTTAACTAACTTCCTTTTTAATGAGAGAATTACTGGGAAATTGAATTATGTCTATAAACAGTGCTTTTGATTGGGGATTAGTGATTCTAGGGGCACAGTAAAGAAATCATCTTGGGGGCGCCTGGGTGGCTCAGTTGGTTAAGCGACTGCCTTTGGCTCAGGTCATGATCCTGGAGTCCTGGGATCAAGTCCCATATCAGGATCCCTGCTTGGCAGGGAGTCTGCTCTTCCCTTTGACCCTTCCCCTTCTGATGCTCTCTCTCTGTCTCTCTCATTCTCTCTCTCTCAAATAAATAAATAAAATCTTTTAAAAAAAAAAAAAAGAAATCATCTTGAAATGTATATTCAGGAACCAGACATTTTAATCATTGCAGGCAGAAATTGCTTTCCCACCCCTTATGCCCAAAAACTTAACACTGTTCCCGGTTCAGTTTGTATAAAAATTCTTAAATGTTGGTCTGGATAAAAATCCCATTATAAATATTAAAGGCCTATTTCTTATAGTGTATAAAATGTATAAAGCTTAGGCAGTTATTAGTCATCTGTCAATATTATTGATCATTTGATTGTATTCTTCATAGAATACTTTGAAGTGAAAGGATATGTTGCAAACTCTTATATAGTGCAGAAAGTTTCAGATTCTACATGTAATCAGAGATGGACTGTAAATGTCATCATATTTCCTGTCTTTGGGAAAAGAAGGAAGGTTTTTTGTAAATGTATTATAGTGTTGGGTGTTTTTTTTTTTTTAATTTATTTGTCAGAGAGAGAGAGGGAGAGAGAGTGAGCAAGCACAGGCAGACAGAGTGGCAGGCAGAGACAAAGGGAGAAGCAGGCTCCCTGCTGAGCAAGGAGCCCGATGTGGGACTCGATCCCAGGACGCTGGGATCATGACCTGAGCCGAAGGCAGCCGCTTAACCAACTGAGCCACCCAGGCGTCCCTATAGTGTTGGTTTTTAAAAGATCATTTTTCTATTAATAATATATTCACAATATTATTTATTTATTTATTTATTTATTTATTTATTTATTTATTTATTTATTATTTGACAGACAGAGATCACAAGTAGGCAGAGAGACAGGCGTGGGGAGGGGGGGAATCAGGCTCCCTGAGCAGGGAGTCCAATGCAGGGCTCGATGCGGGGCTCGATCGCAGGATCCTGGGATCGTGACCTGAGCCGAAGGCAGAGGCTTTAACCCACTGAGCCACCCAGGTGCCCCCACAATGTCTTTTGTATAGTAGATGCTCACCATATAATTTTGAAGGAGTGAAGATTTTGACACAAGAGTAAATCTTTAAGTTATATAGAATCGTTAACTCTAGGGGCTTTGAGTTGAAAGCATTGTCCTAATTTTTGAGGAGTTTGAAAAGTCATAAAAATGTATCTTAACTAGTTGGGTTTACCATCTTTCCTTTTTATTCTTGTTCTGTAGGATGTCAGTGGGGGAGGACCTGCTCGTTCTTACCCAGTAGGAGGGCTTTGTTACTATCTCTCTCCTCCTGAGTCCATGGGCGCCATATTTGAGGACCCTGTCCACGTGGTTGTTTATATCATCTTCATGCTGGGGTCATGTGCGTTCTTCTCTAAGACATGGATAGAGGTGTCTGGTTCCTCAGCCAAAGACGTAAGTATTTGTTGTATTTGAAAATAAACATTTTTTTTTTAAAGATTTTTATTTATTTATTTGACAGAGAGAGAGATCACAGTAGACAGAGAGGCAGGCAGAGAAAGAGAGAGGGAAGCAGGCTCCCTGCTGAGCAGAGAGCCCGATGTGGGACTCGATCCCAGGACCCTGAGATCATGACCTGAGCCGAAGGCAGCGGCTTAACCCACTGAGCCACCCAGGCGCCCCGAAAATAAACATTTTTAATTTCAAAGTGGTAATTGAAACGCTCTTAATTACTTTTGTAATTTAAACTTTTAAGTCATACATTCTTAATAATGAGTTAATATATCCCTAGAGGATTAAAAACTGGTTTCTGGAAGGTAGAAAAATTCTTTGATTTTTACATTGGTTTGTGACTCTCCAAAGCTGAACCCTTCCCAACAAATTCTTACTCCGTAGTATTTAATTTCTGTTTGAGGGGGATGATAAATAAAAGACTAAGAAACACTGGTTTAATGTGTGGGTAATAGGTGGTGTGCACCACTGAGCCTCAGATGAATGGGAATGATACGACAGTGCCTACTTAAGGGTCTTTATTTGATTTACTAGTGTGTGGAAAGCACTTCACACCAACTAGACAGTAAACTGAAATAGTTACAGTTCGATTTTAAAAGTTGTTTTTCTCTTGACAGGTAGCTAAGCAGCTTAAAGAACAGCAAATGGTAATGAGGGGCCACAGAGATACCTCTATGGTTCATGAGCTTAATAGGTAAGGTCACGAAATTTAATCCTTGATGTGTGTATGTGTGTACATACACATGTATTTGGTTTTTCAATCTTTAATTTATTGTCAGATGTTATCCTGTTTGCATATGAATCATTTTTCTTCTATTTCACACAGAAGAACCAAAAGTTAACATAATACTGAATTGGTCTCTAAAATTGTTCCCCATCAAAATTGACATCTAAATTATTTTTTAAAATTGTGTTTCCTTTACTGCTCAGCCTAGTATTAAAATGTTCTTGATGAGAGGTCCTCATTGTCTGGCTGCACACAAAATCCCCTGGGAGCTTTTAAAAAGTCCTGATATTCCACCTCTGGGAATTGAGATTTATTTGGTCTAGGGTGGATCCTGTGCATTAGTTTATTTTTTGATACCAGCTTTATTGAGCTATAATTCACATACAAATGTATTTATTCATTTGAAGTATATGGTTTAGTGTTTTTGTTTTTAGTATATTCAGAGTGTTAATCATTACAATGTAATTTATTTTTATTTATTTATTTATTTATTTATTTATTTATTTATTTTAAAGATTTTACTTATTTATTTGTCAGAAAGAGTGAGCACAGGCAGACAGAGTGGCAGGCAGAGGCAGAGGGAGAAGCAGGCTCCCTGCCGAGCAAGGAGCCCGATGTGGGATTTGATCCCAGGATGCTGGGATCATGACTTGAGCCGAAGGCAGCCGCTTACCCAACTGAGCCACCCAGGCATCCCCATTGCAATGTAATTTAAAAAACATTTTTGTCACTGGAGTGCCTGGCTGGCTCAGTCAGAGGAGTATGTAACTCTTGATCTCAGAGTTGTGAGTTTGAGCCCAACGTAGGGTGTAGAGATTATGAAAAAAACAAAAGAAAAAAAAAAACCCAACCCCACAAACGTAAAAAACAAACCAAGAACATTTTCATTACCTAGAAAGAAACCTTATACCTATTGGTTATTTCCCATTCCGAGCTCACCCCCCACCCCCGAGCCAACTTTTTACTCTTAATCTCTACGGATTTACCTATTCTGGACATTTCATGTAAATGGACTTGTAGTCTTTAGTGAAGCACTTTTTTCACATAGCATACGGTTTTCAGAGTTCAGGCATTATTTGTGAGCAATATTCCGTTATATGGATGTACTATGCTGCATTGGTTCATCTGTTCGTCAGTTGATGCAGATTTTGGTTGTTTCCAGTTTTTGACTATCATGAATAAGGCTTTTAAGAACATATTTGAACATGGTTTGTGTGGACATGTTTTCATTCCTATAGGAATGGAATTGTTGGGCCATCTGGCAACTCTGTTTAACATGTTGAAGAACTGGCAGGCTGTTTTCCAGCGTGGCCATACTGGTCTGCATGCCCACCTGGATGGGGCTTCCAGTTCACATCCTTGCAAGCACGACTTCTTGCTTTTTTATTATAGCCACCTAGTGGGTATGAAGTGGTAGCTTTTTGTGGTTTTGATTTGCATTTCCCTGATGAGTAATGACATTGAACATCTTTTCATGCGTTTAGTTAGCTATTTGTGTATCTTGTTTGGAGAAATATCTCTTCAGATCTTTTGCTCATTTTTAACTGTGTTGTCTTTTTGTTACCGAGTTGTAAGATTCTTTTTTTAATTTAAGATTTTATTTATTTATTTGACAGATCACAATAGGCAGAGAGGCAGGCAGAGAGAGAGGGAGAAGCAGGCTTCCTGCTGAGTAAAGAGCCCGATGTGGGGCTCGATCCCAGGACCTGAGATCATGACCTGAGCTGAAAGCAGGGGCTGAGCCACCCAGGAGCCCCGAGTTGTAAGATTCTTAAAAAAATATTTTAGATATGCCTCTTCTCAGGTTTATGATTTATAAATATCTTTCGCCATTCTTTGTCTTTTCACTTTCTTGGTGTCCTTTGATGCACAAATTATTAACTTTGATGAAGGTCAGTTTCTCTTGGTTGCTTTGTGCTGCTCTTAGTGTTTATCTAAGAAACCATCGCCGAACCCAAGGTCACAAAGATTTATTCTTGTTTTCCATTAGGAATCTCAGCTCTTATATTAAGGTCTTTGAATTGCCTTGAGCTAATTTTTTTTGTGTTTAGTGTGAGATATGGATCCAGATTTCTTTTTGTGCATGTGGATATCCACTTGTTCCAGAACCATTGGTTGAAAGGCACTTGTATTTTTATGTAAACTTTTTATTTAGAATGTAGGTTGCGGAGAGTAGTAGAATGAACCTCCAGATGCCCAACTTGTGTCCAGCTTCAGTGGTTAGCCTCAGTCTGCCATTCCTGTTCATCCACCATCTCCCTCAGTCTTTCCCCCCCCTTCTTTTTAGAGTATTTTAAACACAATCCCATTGTTTTTAAGAGTTCTTCAGGCGATTGTAATGTGCAGCCAAGATTGAGTTCCTGTAAGGAGGATCATCCGCCTCTTGTCATGTAAATGTGATACATAGAAAGCATTTTGAAATTTACTCTTCTTCTACAAGAGTGAGCTAAAGACGACCTATTTAAAATAGTGAATATTTTAATACTTAAATCAACGTTGAGGATTCCAACCTTCTGCCATAAAAATCAAGTATTGCTTTTCTTGGCTATTGACTGGTTTCTGGAAATCCAGGTCACATCCTTCCCTGAGTCACAAAGTCTCCATCTGTATGTCAGCAGCATGTGGGACACGCACGTCATCCCTGCAGATGGCCCCCTGCTGGTGTAGAGTGACGATGACGCCCCAGCGCCCCCTGCCCTGAACTGGCTGACTGAGCGTTCTCTCTTGCAGGTACATCCCCACGGCGGCCGCATTTGGTGGCCTGTGCATCGGCGCCCTGTCGGTGTTGGCGGACTTCCTCGGGGCCATCGGCTCCGGCACCGGCATCCTGCTTGCCGTCACTATTATTTATCAGTATTTTGAAATTTTTGTCAAGGAACAGGCTGAAGTCGGTGGGATGGGTGCTTTGTTTTTCTAAATGTTCCAGTATTTCTTCTTGTGTGTGTGAAAGGGAAAATAATTTTGACACATTGTTTTTGTCAAATAATGCCGGTTCCCCTTATCTTCCCTCACAGTTTGTTTTCAAGCGCTCACCGGCCCGTTTGTGAGATGGGCGCCGAGCTCAGCCTGTGTGCAGCATTAGTACCAGCTGCCTTAAAACTGAAGTTTACATTATTCGTTCAAAAATGTACTTGTAGTGTTGCCTGTGATGCTGGAAACCAATGTACCCGCCTTGCCCTGTTCACTTGTGACGGTGAGATGGTGACGTGGATCAGTTTTGCACACAACATTCAGAACACTCACTCTTCCCCCCACTTGTTTAAAAATAAATGTAGTTCAAATTGCCACTTTCCAGTATTTTTGAGCTTATTTAATGAGTTCTGGAACATTTATATCTAATCTGTATTTTAGATATAATTAACTTTTTATACTTTTTTAACTCCTAGTATCCACGTTCCCACCCTCCCTCTCCGTCCCCTGCCCGATTCGTCCCCTCTCACAGCTGCCACTCAGCCCAGATGGGCAAGGCTGAGCTTCAGTTCCAGCTGTTCCTAGAAACAACTGCTTGTAATTACTCCTGGTTTTCATTCCTTTCTTCCCAGTGACAGCAGTTGGTGCTGTTTTACTGTATTGGCTATGCCTTCGAATTCCAACACATCACTTGAGAATACTCTTTCAAGATACGATGCCCCAGTTCTTTTTTTTTTTTTAATCCCTAAAGCAAAGATCTAATTCTCAAGCAATGTCTGTAGTTCAGTGGGGGTGAACAATGAGTAATTCATGCTAGGAATTTGTGTATGTTGTTGTACTTTACAGCAGCAACATGAGTGTAAACAGTAGAAAATAAACCTTTATTTAATAAAACTGTTTCAGGTGTGTTGGAAAAATAAAAATTGGATATTAAATGATTTCTAAGATTATCTGTATAGGTTCATCATAATCATACAAAACCCATCCTGAGAAGTCTGTGGCAAGAGGTCAAACGACATCACAGTTTAGTGTTTAATCCTAAAACTGTTGGGAAACAGGGACCAACTTAGAGGTGCTCAGTTATGCGACTAACAGTGGAAAGAATAGGAAAACATAGGACGATCTCAGATGTCGTCCCAGCCTCCATCCGAAATAGCAGAGTTCTTTATAATTCTTTAAACGGTGTGGTCTGTCAGCCACAAAGAGATCACATTTCATTTTTGAAGGTTCCTTTTCAGAAGTAAGGGTTTCCATTGTTTACTTTTTTAACTAAGTGCAGAAGTACATCTTATTTAGGCCAGGATCACAAAACCAGTTACAGGGAGGCAGATGACACAAGGCCGCAGGCCAGGAACACTGGTCATCTGGAGGACATCTCAGGGCCTCGGACCCTTGTGACCATAGAAATGTGGATTCAGTGGTCATACGTGATTTTTTTTTTTTTTTTTTCAAGAGAAGGTGGAAATAGGGCTTTTTTTGGGGGAAAACTTGAACTTCCAAATGCTGATAAACCAGTGTCAGCCATGGAAAACATCCAGACTGCTGGCTCTCAAGCTGACCTAACTTGCCAAGGACAGCGTTGGACGTTTAAAGGTTAATATAAAGGGCATTAGGGGTGTGTTCTAGGATTTAGCTGTCTCATTTGCATTCTTGGGAAGAGAAAAAGGTAGAAAGGACAAAGATCTCTCTTCCACCAACATTTAAGAGTAGGTTTCTCAGTTTTTGCGGGGAGTGGCTTCGGAAGAGCTGGTAAATTTGGAGACTGGTCTGTGCCCCGAGTCTGTATATTTTCCATATGCCTTCTGTTCCTTGATTTTTGAAGGAAGGCAGTTACCAGGGAGATTATAGAACTTGGTCTTTGGGAGCTCAGGGAGAAGGAATAAGATCTCTAGATTATCATGATGCCTAGCATTAAAAATAAGGATTTTTTTTAAAGGATTATGGGCACAGGGGAAGGCCACTATTAGAGCAAGTAGTTGGGGGCCCAATTTTTGCAGTATTTACAGAGTAGACTCAATCTAGTTAGTTCTCCAGTTTCATCCTTTCCTCCTTTGTCTAGAAAGTCTAATCTTGTTTTTTGTTTTTTAAAAGAGATGCATTTCCATTTTATTTATTTGACACAGAGAGAGATCACAAGTAGGTAGAGAGACAGGCAGAGCGAGAGAGGAGGAAGCAGGCTCCCTGCTGATCAGAGAGCCCAGTGCAGGGCTTGATCCCACCTGGGATCATGACCTGAGCTGAAGGCAGCGGCTTAACCCACTGAGACACCCAGGCGCCCCTAGATCTTGTATTTTTGCTCACCAAAACATCTCTGGATACAGAGATGAACACAGTGATACACTGAGTACACAGTGACCCTGTAGACGAATGAACTGTATTATGGCACTTATGGCATTAGTGTCCTGGTTTTATCTGGTTTGAGGGGCCAGAGTGCAAGGCTGGAAACCTGATTTAGGACTGGCCAGGGAGCATCACTCTGAGACTTCCACTGGGGGCTCAGCTGAAGGGTGATGCTGCTGGAGGCCACGAAAGTCAACACAAGGGCTAAGCACAGCCAAAAGCTGAGAAAACGGCCCAGCGACACTGGCAGACGTTTTGGATGACGGCGGCTTTGGGCATGGCCTGAGCTGGAAACCGTGCCCCTGTTCTCCCCTGTGAGGTAGTTGCATTGGGGTTCTGGTGTCTGCTCTCCTTGCTGGCTACAGTCACGGTTCAACACCAAGACAGTGATGCCACCCAGTCACCTAAATGGATTTGGTTTTTGAAGCTTCAAGTACTTTCTGAGGTAAGGATAGGAAATGAAATTCTAAAATATATATACCTGCTTGAGACAAGGGCCCTGTATTTGCATAAGCTTCTTAACCTTGTTATAATGAATGGAATCAGCCATTTTTCAATACCTAACAGCTTGTTTACCTTCAGTAGTTAGGTGGGTAGGAGGACACTAGCCAAATGTAAATAAATATTTGTTTCTCATGGATGTTATTCTCTGTTGATTTTACACTCTCTGCTCTGCAGGGATGTGTATTAATTCCAAATAGCAGATAATTAATAGAAGGACCAAGAAAGTCCCTGTATAGGTCTGTCTTCAAAAAAAACAAACAACTTTGTTTAAACACTGATGTAGTAAATAGTTATTTGCATACCTAGTTACAGAAGTTTATATGGGGGCCGAGGGTGGGAATAATTGACCTAATTTGGAATTCAGGTCATTTTTCTTCTAGAAATACTCCTGTCTGTTGGGCTACATTAGATAAGTAACAGCTGAACTTTAAAAATTAACTGGATTAAAAACGGTATCTGCATTTATGTTCTTTTTCATTAGCCTTTGCTGGAGTTTAGCATATAAATGAAGACTACAGCCTACTTGTAATTATACCATATCACCACATGCATTCTGTATTGCTTTTATTTAATGAAAAAAGCTAATTTCAAGTCTACAGGAAGCTAAGCTGAATACAAAGTCTTAGTGAAGGAGGCCTGGTGGTCTTATTTATAAAAACATGGCTACTGTCCTTTGGCCTTAAAACTTCAGGAAAGGCACTTCAAACGGCTTTGTGTTTGCATGTTTCAGTGCCAGAGCGTAGGAGTAGACCCTGGCGTCCACAGTCAGATGTTCTTCCGCTACCAGAGCTAGAGGAAACAAAGCACACAAGTTAGATAATGAAGTTCATCAAGGACAATGCCCCTTATCAATCAGTCCGTCTTCACTGAGCTACAACTATGTGCCAGTTCCTGTGCCAGATGCTGGAGATCAAGTGTCAAACAAGACATTTTCTGCCTTCAAGGATCTTATTCTAGTGAGAAAGAAGATGATATATAAGCAGGATTCCATTTCCAGCAAGAGACAAGAGCAAGAAAAAAGCATAAAGGGAGAATATCACACATTCAGGATGATTTTATGTGTTAAAACGGCAACATTCTAAGTTTGTGGATCAATTGTTTATAGCTCGTTATAGGGCTCAGTGGTGATTCTTCCATCCCTAATGGAGGGGTTCATTCGTTTTCTCTACCTCTAGGGAATACGTATTTTCTACACATAAGCTGTGTGCATGACAGGACTGGAGTTCTAGCAAGAATGAGGTCTTAGCAGCCCCTGGGTGGCTCAGTTAAGCATCTGCCTTCGGCTCAGGTCATGATTCTGGGGTCCTGGGATGGAGCCCTGAGCCCCGTGTCTGGCTCCCTGCTCACTGTCTGCTTCTCCCTCTCCCTTCCCCCAGTGGTGCTTACTCTCTCTCTCTCCCTCTCTCAAATTAGAAAGAATGAAGTCTCAGAATCCTACATTGTACAGTGGGCTTTAAGGAGAACTTCTGTGGAGGTGATCAGACTTGGGATTTGTCACTTGTTTTCCTAGCCACTAGTTTAGGAACGTGCTCAGAGACATGTTGATCCTGGAAGGCAGGGTTATGGCCTCCTCCTCTGTGCACGGTGGGAGCTTGGTAAGTGTTGAAAACTATTCCTTACAGCAAACAACTCAAAATACCTTCCCATTTGTTGAATAAATGGTTTGATTACTATATTTTGACTCTAATAAAGCTAGGAAAAATGGTTTTTCTTCCCCTTCTTCTTTCTACAGATTTGTCCCTCTCTACCTTCCTTCCTCCTCTTCTCTGTCTCTCCCTCATCTAAGGCTAGAAGGAGGTTGAGTTGGGTGGGAGGGAGAAGGAAGAAGTTCTTTGCAAGAATATTTCCCTAAGACATAAAGCATTTAACATTTAAGCCCTCTAGTGCCAACATTATCATTTAATTTTCTTGCTGCCTCTTTGGAGACAGGGGCTACCTCTCGTTCCTGTTTAAGGAGAAAAGCGAGGAGAGGCTGTGGAATGTGTTCTGGTTTATGACTAACCCATGGCTGGCTGAGCCTCAGGCCCAGGCAAACCCGAAAGACTCTGAGTTGTGTTGTCTGTTACTGGCAGCCAGAGATTTTTCTGGGTAAACCATGGCTTTCTTCGGTGTGAGTGTTTCTAACTCTGAGACTTGGTGCTTTTTACCTCAGGTCTAGTTTTTAAAAAAAATAAAGTAGGAAGGGACGCTTTCTGGAAATTCTGAAATCGCAGTCGTTTTTGGAAGCTCATACTATACTTACTTTTAAAACAACACGGACATCAGAAATAAAATTGTAAGCCACTGGTTCTTACGGAAGGGGCGGAAGAGAGCCCTCAAAGCCTCAGGCCAAACAATGCTTCAAGTTACTTTTCAAAGTAAAAAATTAAAAACATTCAGATTAGGAAGACTATCTGTTTCTTTACAAATGAGCAAACGGGGCCCTCCCAGCTGGGCCTCTGTCTCCAGTACCGTACATCCTACTGTCGCTTCATCAGAGGACATTTGTCCACATGACCTTATTTAATTTTTTATCAAATCCCTCTGAGATGGGCAGGCTGGGAATGACATGACGGAACTACATGACCAGTGATTTCCTAGGAGTCACACTGCCAGTCTGGCTCACTGTATCACCGTACTGCCCTTCATATACCTCCGTCTTTGTGGAAGGAATATTGTTAAATTCTCCTTTAACTTCTACCCTGCAGAGAACCATCCAGCAGGCACTAGGAGGATCAGCTGAGAGAGATCTGCTTAGGCCTCTGCATTGCCACGGATTAGAGATTTTGAGGTACGGTTTTGGCAATCTGCAGGAACATATCTTGACTTTTCCACAGGAAGAAACAAAACAACAACAACCCTACTCAAAGCTTTCACTTGATGCAGAATGTTCTGCTCACATTTTCAAACTCTGTGCTACCCAGAAATGAAAATTACTGTTGGGGAACTGCAGTTGTACAACAGTTTCTTCAGTATTTGACTTTAATGAGGAGGAATATAATTACAGGAATAGAGTTCTGTTTAGTGCCCCAGTGCCTGGGGCCGGGGATGGGGAAACATTGAGGAAGTTGGGGAATAGTCTTAAGAATGCTTACCATCCAGTCTCTTGAGCAGGTCATTCTTTGGTAAGGAAATTACTTCGACAAATTCTAAACAAACAAAGTGCACGTGAAAACAAAGCTGAAGAATAAGAGGGCCTACCAGAACACCACAAAATGCCTACAGCCATTTCCACTGCGCTAAGCCGTACACACGGTCAGCCACTGCCAGCTGGGTAACGTACCTCCATCTCCTGAAAACAAACACAAGGACGATGTTGGAGCAAGGCCCGCTGTGGTCAAACACTGGAAGACTTTTGTGCAAGACACACTAGGAAGTGTGTAAGAATTCGGCAGAAACCTGGGTCTCTGCTAAGTTCATCTGTGTACATGGTAAAAAGCATTCCAACAGTACAAAATCATTTCTGTTCTCCAAATGTGTAACAGCACCATTTCAAGCATGTTCTAGGAGATACCCGTATGTATTTTTAAGTTGTTAAAATATACAAAAGTCCCCATTTTAACCACTTTTAAAGGTACAGTTCAGTGGCATTAAATTCATTCACGGTGCTGTGCAGTTGCCAGCACCTTTCTCATCCTCACAAAGAGAAGCTCGGAAGCCACTAAACAGTACGCCCCCATGCACACTGACCTTATTGTATCTTATATCTCTATGAATACGTGCATTTTAGGTAACCTCGTATGAGTGGAGTCACCAGATTTAGGCTTAAAAACATGTTTTTTCTTACTTTTTTAAAGTGAGCTCTATGCCCAAAGTGGGGCCTGAACTCGTGAGCCAGAGGTCAAGAGTCGCACGCTCTACCGACTGGGCCAGCCCAGAGCCCCTGGGGACACTTTTTTGTCAGGCGGCAAGAAGCACTCAGCACAGCGTTCAGGGTTCATCCCGTTACAGCCCGCGCCGGCCCATCTCCTTAAGGGATGTGCACACACACCACGTGTTGTTTCTCCATGCACCTGCCAGAGGCCACCATTTGGGTACCGTGAGTGCCACTACCCAAACGCTGTGGTGCAAGGATCTGTGCAAGCGCCGGCTGTCAGAGCTTTGGGGTGTAGAGCTGGGAGTGGCCCCTTCTTTCCTTACTTAAATGCTCCGAGGGCGGCTGATTCTAGCACTGCGGGTCCTGTGCATGTTAGCAAGTTTGAACCGTGCATTTAAAGTCAGCTGCGGTGGGGGCTGGACCACTCAGGAACACCTGAGCCGGAGAGCAATGGAAGAGTACGGCTGTGACACGTTATGTGTGTGTGTGCGCGCGCGCACATGTGTGTAAGCAACGCCTTCAATGGGGTGGGAGACGACAGGGATGGACAGAGGCATCAAAGCTCGAGTCCAAACTTGCTGAGAAATACAAGAGAGCCAGGAATTTCCTAAACACTTCTCTATGGAACCCCGTGCACAGTCAGTTGCTGTCCACTCACAATTATTTATGCCATGCTTGCAATACACACAAAACCAGAAATGAGTGATTCTGAAGATTTTTCATTGTCTACTATTCAGACCTGGGGCTCCTATTACAAAGTGGGAATAAATTCCACACAGAAAATACGGAAATACTGTAATTTAACATTTTATAAAGCATAAAGATCAGAAAGCATTGAAAGAAAAATGCTAAAGGACCTGAAGATCAGGAAAAAAGCCTGGAGCACTGATGAAGTCATCTACAAGCCCATTATTCTCCCGACAAGTCAGATACCGAAATCAGTAGCAAACTGAACGACATTTAACGCAACAGAATCACCTTAAACGCACCCACCGCGCGCTCACCTGGCTTTGGCTTCGGCCTCACGTTCTCAGCATCATCTCCGTTAATAGTTACTGTCACGATGTGTGTGGTACAGTTTGTCAAACCCGGATCCATACACACAGCTACAGAGAGAAGCGACAGGTCACCTTGATGGACCCCAGTCACATGCCACTTGTTTCCTTACTTAAATGTCTTTGGAAGAACACGGGGCTCATGATTCCTGGTTAACACAGAACTTGAGAGGAAAGTGACGGCCAGCCTGATTCGCTCAGCAGGGCTGCAGGCCTGCCAAGCACACGTGCAGCCAGCACTCGTGTTTCCCCCCGAGTTCCTCAGCGTGGTGAGTCTGAGCAAAATCAGACGCTACGCTAATTAGGCCACGCTGTCAACTCCTTTCACCATGTCAAGAAAAGAATTCTAGTGAGGTGCCTGGCATGGGGATGAGGTTAAGAAATAAAACATAAACCTTAGGACGTGGGAAACTTAGGAAGGTAACAAATTTTACATTTCTGCTCCAGCTTCGGGGCCTTCTTGTTCAAAGTGACTCCCCTGCGGGGGGGGGGGGGGGGGTGTTTCGCGTGCAGAGGATGACCAGATCTAAGACAAAAGCCACCCGAATCCCGAGCTTAAAGAACATCTACGTTATCTTTTACACACAGAAGAATCTATGCTTCACTAACTTTCAAGAGTTTGTCCCCGAGTGCACATCTGGACAGCAATACACACCTGGAGAACATTCTGCAACATCACCTTTATAGCCAGTTTCTTCCTCAAGCTCCCGGAGAGCGGCTGCTTCTGGGCTCTCGTTATCATCGATGAGACCTGGAAGTTCAAATCATTTGTGATTTGAGGGGGGCTGGGGAAAGCCAGTTTTTTCAGGACTCCCCTTCTTCTAGTATAATTGCGGTTGAGCTACCTGAGAAGAATCAGAGGACTGTGGAACGTGTTTGTACAGGTAAAACTGACTGAGGTTTGGGACTTTTCTAAGAAAAAAGGGCAAAAGAAGAAAGCCCTAGGCAGATCGAGTAGGTTCCGATAGCTCCCTTCTGTTCGTCTTACTTAGACCTCAACTGTTTCCACGAGTGTCTCGCCTCTCGTGTTCCGCAGCCTGGACAGTACGGTTTCCTGTGAGGAGAAATGGCTTCGTGGTGTTGGACCACTGGCCTGGGTGACGGACCCACCTATGTGCCCCAGCCGGGGAAGCCTGGCACTGTTTTCAGTTTCCTCATGTCACAGTGTCACCTACGTGCTTTCCTCCCTTGCACAGTGATTCTGGGGCCTGGAGAGAAATGCTGGCATGAGCATCACGTGCGAGGGGAAAGGCTGGGAGGCTGGTGGACCCGAGGCAGCTGACAGGGAGGCCAAGTGGGGAGGACCTTAGAACTTGGGTTATTTTACTCGAAAGGAAATAATGCAACAAAGAAGTAAAATATAGCCTATTCTGTTACTTTTAAAGTTATTATTTCTTCAGTGAAATGGCAGGTAAATGAGAAGGAAAGCTGGTATGCGTTCTCACGGGCTGGAATTTGTACAAAACCTATACCGCTAATGATAAATAAATGAGATGTAATCTCTTCAGATGGGAACAACCCCAGTAAGTCCTACAATGATATACAGCTTCAAATTCTGGATAGCTCTACTTAACTGTGCAACTCAAGAGAATATTCTAATGGAAATTAAGACCATTTCCCTGGCCTGTGTACATACAGGAAGATCAAGATGTCTTTTCCATTCACACAGTTAAGAGTCTGACCTAGTTATTACTGTGAATTTCTGGTTGGAGACGGATCACTAGTGATGGAAAATGAACTCAGCTGACAAATTAGGGAAATGCAATTCCTCAAAGAGAATCTCAAGAGAATGCTGCCAAGAGGTGGCTTGGAAAGGTCGGCTGGGACACCACCCTTGCCTCGCTCTCGGGCTTAGCAGGCCACTAGAACGTGACGGGGCAGCTCGCTGCAGGGATGCTTCTGTTTTACTTAGAACCACAGGCACAGATAAAATGGTGTTCAGGGTCTAGGCACTGCAGTTCTTGGCGCTGGGCCCGGCGGCCCCTCAGTTCAGAGACTCACCTGCGGGGAACTCTAGGCAGTAGCCTCCCACCGGCGGTCGGAACTGCTTCACCAGAACAATGCACTCGTAGTGAAGTGTGCGCTGCAGCACGGGGATGACCGCCACACCTGTGGACGGGAAGTAAGACCAAGGAAGATCCCTAATGAAACATCCGTGAACACTTAGCCCAGGGTCAAGGACACATTCTTGCCTACGCTAACCTCTGCAGAGGCTCGTTTCTCACTCTGAAGCAAGCCAGACAGGGGGTGGGAGTGGGGGAGGTGGGGGGCTGGGGGGCGGGTGAAGGGTCATCCATCTCCCTGTGCTTGTATTTCCTTTAAACAATGAATCAAGTCAGTCCTGCTGTTTGTGGTAAATGCTAGCTACACTGGATTTCACGGTTTTAGGATCAAGGACCTTTCCTCCCAAGAGGGAAACGTTTTACGTGGCTTTAGAACAAAACATAGACAAAACCCCACTGCGTTCTGGAAAACGCAAATTGCCTGCGGGGAGCTCTTGGCTACCCCTTTGCCCCCAACTATCCTGGCAGGCAGAAACAGCAGCTCAGGCAGCTACTCTGTTAATTTCCAGTAAAAAGAGACAACAAAATGAAAGGGAGAAACAGAGATCTACTGCCCAACTTCCCCTAGACCAGAGGTGATTTTCAGGATCTTAGCAGTCAAAGCATTTATTTATGTCTGGAAGGGACAGTGAAATGTCCCTTCTGACTCTTGGTTTCGGCTCAGGTCGTGATATCAGGTCGTGAGATCAAGGCCTGTGTTGGCACAGAGTCTGCTTAAACCCACTCTCCCTCTGCCCCCACACTCCAACCATCCCCCCCCACCACGCTCTCTCTCTCTCTAAAGTAAATGTATAAATCTGTAAATTAAAAAAAGAGACAGCCTGATTTAATCATGTAGCACCGCAAAAAGGAAAGGTAGTTTAAAGATAAAAGATCATAATTGAAGAGAACTGCTCTGAGGTCTTGGTTAAAGTAAAAAGAACCCCGGCTCCGGCAATAACGCGCGGGGACCTCCTTCATGAAGAGCTGTAACGGGTTTGCACTCCTACCATCAGCCGACTGTCCTTTCCTGGTTGTACGTTTCACAGTTTCCCAAGTTCTGTTCAGGCAGAGAAGAAAAAAAATCACTGGTATTACAGAGGGGAATGTCCTTGGGTTTTTGGTCTACAACCAGAACTTTCAAATGCACAGCATGCAAGTGTGCTAAATGATAATGATCAAGAAGACCACAGCCGTACACATCGGTATAGGAAATGCCCACTGTGCTTTCCTGTCGCTTCTGAAAACTCCTCCGAAGAAAATGTGCCACCCTACACATAACCCTCTGAGTGCTATCTAAAGACAAGGCCTGTTATTCACTTGAGCTGCTTTTCAAATCGTTCACTGGAAGTATTTCAGGCTGGGTCATAAATCCACAGGTGAGCAGTTAAGCTGCAAAGCTACTGAGCAGTGTGCAGATTACGCTCCTATGAAAAGTCCAGCCTTTTTGCTAAGAAGAGAGGGTATTCGGTACAATAGGAACTACTGAGCTGTTATTTACATGTGACCTAAAATAACAACTTAAGAAAGCAGGACCATTCTATTTATTCATTGAGGAATTATTAAACTTAGCTAAGTGCTCTCTTTTGCATGTATGAGATCTATCTTACCTAAGGGGGAAATGGTCCACAGAAGAAAAAGTGAGATGAATAATGACTAGTTCCTGCTCCCTTTCCCTGAGTAGCTGTTTCTTTCTGGGGAATGGCATCCTGAAAAGCTAGTTATTGCTGTAATTTTGGCTGAAGGGGAAGGGCATATGAGGGAAATTCCCCTTCACTCTCCTATCCCTTCAACAGAAAGGAGCAGCAGATGGAAGTGAGGAAGCAGATGACCTCTGGATCTAGGAGAAATAAGACATCTGAGTGGCACTGGAGACTAGGGTAAGAAAGTCCTCAAGGTCTGCCTCCGCACAGAAGAGTGGGTTTGAGGAGATGGGCTGCCCAGAGGGGCCCTCGCGCTTTTGACCTTTTGACCAAATTTCTAAGGAAAAAATCCAAATATTTACTCTAGTTAAAAAACAAAACAAAACAACCACCTTTCTGGGGGTACTGGGTGGCTTAGTCAGTTAAGCCTCTGCCTTTGGCTTACTTAGGTTGTGATCTCCAGGTTCTGTGATCAAGTCCTGCATCGGGCTCCCTGCTCAGCGGGGAGTCTACTTCTCCCTCTGCCCCTCCCCCCTGCTTGTGCTCTCTCTCTCTCAAATAAATAAAATCTTTTTTAAGAAACAAACCAACCTTTCTTACTATAAACTGTAGATCTTTTGGTGTTATACTCAAAATTTAATGGCAAATGTGTCAAAATGAACCTACGAAAACCAAATGCTATTATGACAACTCACAACTGCCCAACATTCCGGTTAGTAACAAGAAGCCAACCAACAAGCAATTCTGATCAGTAAATAATACAGGTTGCAGGAGACAAAACACCTTTTGGCATAGGTCTCTCTGTTGTCTCTTAAGGTTAGTTGTAAAGACTGAAGAAGACAGTGCTGAGGAAACTGAAGGTACCACCCCAAAAACACTAGGAATAAGGGAAACAGAAAGAGTACCATCATTATAGTGGTTAAGATCAAGTAAAATAACCAGTAACGAGCCATAAATCAGCAAGGAAATATAAATGCACTTATAAGGAATCCAGACCAGGAATGCCCCACAAGAGCTCCAATCATCTTCAAGGGACTCTGAGAGAGACATTTGATTGAGTCAGAAAATCTTGCCTACCTGCCTGCCTATCAGCCAACCCCAGAGCCACAAACTCCTTGAAACTGTTCTCAGTTGTAAAACTACAGACTTAAGAGTAAGTTATCTCAAAAGCCTTTTATAGCTTTGGAATTCTGATTCTAGCTAAGTTACTCCATTTTTTGAGTCTTTGTTATAGGAAAGCCTGTTTTCCCATAATATGTTGTTGGCCTAGTCAATAAACACAAGAGGCAGGAATGGCAACAAATGAAGACTTTGGCTCTGTCCCAAATGTCCGTGAAGGGGCACACTGCCAGCAATTTTTACGCAAAGTCAATTCCATATCTTAATCCACAAATAATATGGTGGAACAAAGGATTTTCGGGCTGCTATTTCATCCCTACTGACATGCTTATGTATCGGGTAACAGATAAAACATTTCCTAGGGCACCTGGGTGGCTCAGTGGTTTAAAGCCTCTGCCTTTGGCTCAGGTCATGATCCCAGGGTCCTGGGATCGAGCCCCGCATCGGGCTCTTGCTCAGCAGGGAGCCTGCTTCCTCCTCCCTCTCTCTGCCTGCCTCTCTGCCTACCTGTGATCTCTGTCTGTCAAGTAAATAAATAAAAATCTTAAAAAAAAAAAAATTTCCTAAGTTTATACATCACGACCTACGGGAAAATCCAGATTCACTCTCCAAAGCCTGACATTCTGGTATGAAATGTCAATATGTTTTGTAAAAGCTCCCTGGAAGTCATGGGAAGACGTCTACGTGTGAGAACGGAGGTGAACGTGGGATAACAGGCCACGTAAACTTTCGGGTGCATGCCTCAACTACTGAGACAGGCAATCTGGAGGGGAGACCTGGATAAGAGTGATGTGATAAAAAGTCTCCAAATGATTCTGATGCACATCCCTGACTCAGAAATGCTGATGGAGGAAAAGGAGTCAGGTGAAGAGATGAGCTGGTACAAACCAAGAAGTACTCTTTTGATAAATTAGTGTTAAGGGTTTTTATCTGTTACACACTTTAACAATTTTATAGGGAAGAGAGCCAAACCATATCACTACCAACTGGGTTCTCATCTGTCTACATTTTCACAAATACAAGCATATTTGAGCATACTGTGTTCCTGAGGACTGGGATCTGGCCACATTTCTGGACTGTGTTCCTGTACCCACTAGTAATTTCCTTAGTTCCGCCCATCAGACTCGCATCAGATAAGTGTTCTGTATGCTTCCCCTGTGTTGATGGACTGCAGTGTGCTTAGCTTTCTTACTTTGAGGTTTTAATAGTGCTATGGAGAGCTTAATGTTTCCTGCAGCTCTCTCACACTGGCACTTAACAATACTTTTGCTAGTTTAGTAAATGTAATTAAAGTGGTTTCAGTTACTACTGGCAAGTCCACGTACTTCCTCACAAAGAAACCTGTATTCTTACCTGATCACTTAGCAGATGGACTCTTTATATTAACGAATTTATATCATGTAATCTGGATACTAAATTTAGATCTATTTTTGTATTTTCTCATTCCACTTCATTCCTTTTTATATTTCACTAGGGAAATGCTTAATCTATTTTTAAACATTTTTTTCTGGTAGTGAATTATAATATAAAAAATTTCTAAACAGGGGCGCCTGGGTGGCTCAGTGGGTTGGAGCCTCTGCTTTCAGCTCAGGTCATGATCCCAGGGTCCTGGGATCGAGCCCCACATCGGGCTCTCTGCTCCGCGGAGAGCCTGCTTCCTCCTTTCTCTCCCTGCCTGCCTCTCTTACCTACTTGTGATCTCTGTCAAATAAATAAATAAATAAATAAATAAAATCTTTAAAAAAAAAATTTCTAAACAGAAAACTGGGGAAACAGAAAAGGTTTACCACACAGCTGCCTCTAATATTTTGCCAGTTCTCCTTCTAGCCTTGTCTTATACATACACACACACACACACACACACACACACGGAAAGAATGTAACGTATCTACCATTTCCTACGTTGTTATCAACTTAATCACCTTTCTCATATTGCTAGATTGTCTTCAGAATCTGCTTTGTAGATGACTGCAGAGATTTTACCAAATGAATACACTAAAAAATTATTTTCCCACTTTAGATTGAAGTATTTAGAGTGAAGAACTGACACACAATATTGTACCTGAGGTGTGCCACACAGTGACTCAATAATTAATATTAACCACACCAAGGGTAGTCACCAAAGTTGTTACAGTATCACTGACTATACTCCCTCATACTGTACATCGTATTCTCTCATTATGGTACACGGTTACAGTCATTTCCCAATTTTAAAAATGGTTAGGGCGCTTTTGATTTCTTGTCTTTTTAAATTTTGATGAACATTTTTCAGGCACAAACGTAACTCCAGACAATGTCAGGAGTGGGGTCACTTAGGTCGAAGGGTGTCTTGTCATCGTTTCATGGGAACTGGCACATACTGTGAAATGCTTTGCAAAACTCCCCAACCACCAGTTCTCATTTCCATGAGCAAGGTGTAAAGGATCTAAGTTTTACTTCAAACCCAGCACTATCCTCTCCTTAATCCTTCTAGTTTACAAATTAAAAATTGGTGTGACCGGAAGGAGGCAACCTGGATGGTTCAATATTCTGGGGCTTTATCAGCTTAAGTGAGGCCTGGTCCCAAATTTCAGGTTCATACAAACCTCCTCAGGGAGAATGGTGTTAAAAATCAATTCCCGATTAGTTGTTATAACATACTGACTGTAATTTTATTCAGAGATTATAAGCAATCCAGACATTCTGACAATGGGAGAGCACTGAAATAGATTTTTCATTTAAGACCAAGTTTATAATGAGGGCACTATCAGAGTCTATGCCAAATGCAAAACGGAGACCCGACTGACAACCCAAACACTGCGCATTTTACAAGAGGGAAAAAAATGCTTTACCTTATTTTACCAGTAGGATCCATGTATGTTGTTTTTTCAAGCTTGACCCATTTTCCTTCTGAAATTAACTAAAAGGAGACATTAAATTGGGAGACTTTCAAACTGAGGATTTTATTTAGAAGGTTTGTTTGTTTTTTTTTTTTTTCAGATTTTCTCTGCCTGGCCCTCCCAGTGACCACCTATCCCTCCCAGTAGTTGTGTGAAGGTTTTCAGTTCAAAGTATGGAAAGTTTTTTTTTCTGAAGGGTGGTTCAGCTTTTTTCTGGAGTTCTGGAAGTGATCCTGAGAGGTGAGAATAGGTGATAGTTGAAAAACTCTTAGGGGGTTCAGGGGAGTGGAGCGGGAGAACCAGGAGTGAGGGGTTTTGGGGGACCTACTGTTCTACCCTCTGAGCTGGGCGCTTGTCACACCTGTGTAGTTAGTGGGTAGAGACTCATCAGTGTGGTTTATGGTCAGCGACCGCACTGGGAGGCTGACTGAGGAAACCATGTCCGACAACTGCATTTCCAGGGACACGTGGGTTTCCCACCCCATCCAAGACAGATGGCCCGGGATTGTTCTCCCTAGACAATGAGTTTCCGTTACCTGGACTAACTTACCCATGGCACTATACTGAACTGACAGGAGAGATTCACTGTGGACATAAAGCAGTAGCCTTTTTCTTACTATCCTATCTCTCACTTCTGGCCAGCAGCAACCTAATAATTATCAGCAGATCTATTCACAGACAACATGGAAAGATTTTTAAATCGTAAATAACTGCAGGAAGATGTCAAGGTCAGAGTTCCAAGGTGAAGGACTTAAAATTTATCCATTGCAATGGTTCCTGCAGAAAGAGACTTATTAGAAGCTAAATCAAATAACATATAACACAAATATTAGTTCTGGAATTCAGACTACAACAACTTAGATTGTTACTGTTCTTAAACACAGATATTGAGACCATAAACAGCTAACTAAGACGTGATGTGATGCCTAAGTATGAAATGTCTAAACCCTAAAACTCACATATGACTTATTCTTCTACCCAGGGAAACTTTTAATAAAATTTTGAGAATTTTTGTACTAACAGCCAAAATCCACTTTAAAAACAGCTTCCATTTCACTAGTGCATATCATGCAGAGACATACTATTGCTCCCACACAAGGGCAAAATGTCCCTGGTCCTGAAAAGGGAGTAGGAACAGTGTTTAAGAAACTGTCTTTAAGAATTAAATATACACACAAAACAATTAAATACAAGCATCCGAAACAATTCCTACATTTCATTTAAACTCAGCTCTGGGGAGGGGGGACAGAGAGGAGAAAGGGAAGTGAAAAACAATTTATACCTCCTCTGAAATAATAGACTGTTTGGTATTTTGAGGAGGATCCGCTGGTTCTTGGCTCTCCATTTTCAAACTACTTCGTCTTTATAGTCCTCAGGCGGGAAGTTCACGCTGGAAGATAATAAAATTTGTTTAGGCTACATTTACTTTTCTGAATTAAACATTTGTCCAGAGGCCACCAGTCAGAGTACTTAAATGGTGAAAAACTTTTCTGACGTCGTCAAAGCCGCTTTTCTCACGTGAACCGGGGAGGACTGCCCCATTTGGAAAGTAAATGCCGAGGCCCCAGGAAACACCCAGGAAAGCCCACTCAGCCATCCTAGTCAGATTCAGCTCACCTTAGCTAAGCTCCTATTGGGTGGGCGCTAGGCACTTACACAGACATTCTTGGATTTGTTGACTCTAAATTTAAAAGCTTTCCAAGGGGGAAACAGTACAAAAATTGTATACCACTCCCCATTCCCACCCCTTCCCTGCTGTCCCTTATCTACCTTTGACAGCTCAACTGTAAGACTTCTATGAGCTGCCTGTTTTTACCTCCCACAGATCTTTTTTTTTAAACTTGTGGTAAGTGGATATACCATTTTAATAATGTTAAATTGTGCAGCTCAGTGGAAATGAAACACATTCACATTGTGGCCTGTTCACTTTAAAGTTTCAACATGTATCGAAGTCACAGCTGTGCATGAGTTGGCCAGTAGCACCAGCTCTGCTGCAGAAGGAGCAGGCCCCGTCCCGTTCCACATGTTGTACACTACTCCAGTCTCTATTCTTGGCTTATTCTCCTGTTTTGTATACCCTGAGTGTCTGAAAATCTTCTGCCCTCAAAGTGGACTGACTAACCTGGCTGCATATAGAAGTATGGGCTGAAAATCACTTTCTACCAGAAATATGGAGGCCTTGCTCAGTTGTCTTGCGTTGGCTGCTGTGACATCTAATCCTCTTTCTATGGGGCCTATTTTATTTCTCTGGAAACCTGTAGTTATTCATGTCTTTGTGTTGATGTATTGGGAACTCAAATGGGCCCTTTCTTATTTTTACTGAGGCACAGTTGACATACAATATTTTATTAGTTTCTGGGGTACAACATAGTGGCTCACCATTTATATATTTTATGAAGTCATCCCAGGAAAATCTCGCTACCCTCTGTCACACAATATAAACTTGCTACAATATTACTAACTATATTCTCTATGCTGTACATTGCATTCCCGTATCTCATTTATTTTATAGCTGGAAGTCTGTATCTTTTGTTTGTGTTTTTGAAGATTTATTTTTGAGAGAAAGAGCGAGTGACCAAGTATGAGTAAGGGAGGGACCGAGGGAGACTGAGAGAGAAAGAGAGCAAGCCTCAAGCAGATTTCCCCCAGCTGAGCTCTGAACCTGTCGAGAGTTTGAGCTCACAACCCTGAGATCATGATCTGAGCCAGAATCAAGAGTTGAACACTTAACAGTCTGAGCCACCCAGGCACCCCTGTAAGTTTGTACCTTTAATCCCCTTCCCCTGTTTTGTCAATGGGTCCTTTCAATCTGAGAACCATACTGTGCTTCTTTATGGGGATCTTTTCTTGAAATATTTCATTGATAATCTCCTCCCTTCTATTTTCTCTGTTCTTTCTTTTAGGAACTGATATTTAGCTGTTAGACTTCCTGAACTGATCCTGTCTTGCCTTTTTTCATTCCTATTTTCTATTTCCTCATTATTCTCTCTACAGTTCTCAGTGGCCACTCCAATGCTTTCCTGCTCTTAAGATCTGTAGTTCCCTCACCTACTGTACCTCCTAATGTTCGCTATGTTTGCTCCAGGGAAGATACAGGCCATCAACATCAACTATCCTAACAAATGTCTTGGAGGAAAGAATGTCTTTGCGCTCTCCCTTCCTTTCCTTCCTTTCTTTGATTTTATTTATTTATTTGACAGGGAGAGAGAGAGAACAAGCAGGGCAAGAAGCAGGCAGAAGGAGAAGAAGGCAGAGGGAGAAGCAGGCTCCCTGATGAGCAGGGAGCCCGATGAGGGGCTCAATCCCAGGACCCTGGGATCATGATCTAAGCTGAAGGCAGATGCTTAACCCACTGAGCCACCCAGACACCCCACTGTTTCTTCTGAGACCTAAAGTAGTAACATCACATTTCCAATTTTTATCTCAGATGACAAGAATCGTCCATCCTAAAACACACCCAACAAAACAAACACATTTAACCTTCTCACAACCCTATTCTCTCCTTCTGTCTTGCTAGACTTCTTAAAAGAACAGATGATACCACTGTGTGCACTTACTCAGCCCAGTGCAGTCTACTCCCTTACCATCTGCCTATCTACTCCATCCCCCCAACCCCCCAAGCTAGAAATAGAGATAGCTCCGATCCCTTATTCTCCTTCACCAACTTATAATTTATCCATTCTAAGTCCTAAAAATTCTGTCTCTAACATTCTTAAAAGTGTCCTATCTTTATCATCACTGCTCTGGCTGAAAACCTCCCTGGGATGAAATCTCCAAAGCCATCTCCTCAACGTTAGATTTTTCTTTATGTTGTCCAGTGTTCAACACTGCTCACAGTTGTGTTGGTAGAGAAACTCCCTAAAATTGCTGCTGAATAAATGAAGGAAGATGGGACACCTGAGTGGCTCAGTTGGTTAAGCAACTGCCTTCAGCTCAGGTCATGATCCCAAGGTACTGGAATCGAGTCCTCCATCAGGTTCCTTGCTCAGTGGGGAGCCTGCTTCTCCCCTTGCTTGTGTGCTCTGACAAATAACTAAATAAAATCTTAAAAAAAAATAAATGAAGGAAGGAGTAAAATGAAATCTGGCTGGGTAAGTCTAGACAGCCATTCTGTTCCTAAGTAAATTAGGTTAGTTTGGGGCCTGCTTAGACTTATTTTGAAGAATAGTTGTCTTTATTTGACTTAGTTAAACTCAATTTCAAAACTGTCTTGGCACATAGTTTTAAAGAGATTCACACTTCTTGATTTCAAAAGTTACTATAAAAGCCATAGTAATCAAGATGGTGTGGGTATCTGCATAAGGACAGACATATCAACTGATGGAATAGAGAGTCCAGAATTAAACCCACATATTTATATGGTCCAGTGATTTTCAACAAGAATGCCACCATTCCGGAAGCATGGGTGGCTCAGTGGGTTAAGCCTCTGCCTTTGGCTCAGGTCACGATCCCTGCTCCCTGCGTCCTGGGATCTAGCACCGTATCAGGCTCCCTGCTCAGCAGGAGGCCTATTTCTCCCTTTCCCACTCCCCTCCTTGTGTTCCCTCTCTTGCTGTCAATTAAATAAATTAAAAAAAAAAAAAGAATGCACCATTCAAGGCGGGTAATGAATAGCCTTTTTCAAGAGATTGGTCTGGGCTTAGATATATATATTCATAAGAATGAAAAAGAACCTCATGGGTGCCTCGGTGGCTTAATCAGTTGAGCGTCCTACTCTCGATTTCACCTCAGGTCATGATTTTGGGGTCATTGGCCCTGCGTCGGCCTCCACACTCAGTGCAGAGTCTGCTGGCGATTCTTTCTCTCTCTGTTCCTCCCTCCCAACTTGCATTCCTGTGCTAAGTAGATGGGATCTTCAGAAGAAAAAAAAAAGGAAAATGAACCTCTACCTAACACTGTATATAAAAATTAACTAATAATGGACAACTAATGTAAGAGCTAAACCTACAAAATTCTTAGAAGAAAGCATAAGTGTAAATCTTCATGATCTTAGGTTAGGCAATGATCTCCTAGATGTGATCCACAAAGCACAAGCAACCAAAGAAACTAAGTATCAACCGGACTTCCTCAAAACTAAAACTTGTGTGCTTCAAAGGATACTATCAAGACAGAAAAAAACAACCCAAAGAATGGGGAAAAAAAGTCTGCAAATCTGATAGGAGAACTGTGCCTGAAATATGCAAAAAGCTTATAATGCAATAATTAAAAGAAAACCTAATTAAAAATAGACAAAGGACCTAAATAGACATTTTTCCAAAGAAGATATACAAATGGCCAATAAACCCATGAAAATATGTTTGGCATTTTTAGCCATCAGAGGAAGGCAAATCAAAACCACAATGAGATACCACACTTCCCCCTACTATGGTGATTATAATAAAAGGTGGAGAATAACAAGTGGTAGTGAGGATGTAGAGAAACTGAGACCCTCTTATGCTGCTGGAAGGAATGCAAGATGGTGTAGCCATTTTGGAAAACCGTCTTCAAAAGGTTAACCAGAGTTCCCATATGACCCAGCAATTTCACTCCTAATATATACCCAAGAGAAATGAAACATTTGCTCTCACAAAAACTTTTACATAAATGTTCATCACAGTATAATTTGTAATACCCCCAGAGTGGAATCCACCTAAATGTCTATCAATTGATAAGTAAATAAAATGTGGTACAGCCATTCAATGGAACACTATTCACCCATAAAAAGAGTGAAGTACTGACACCTGCTACTAGATGAACCTTGAAAACATTATGCTAAGTGAGAGAAACCAGATACAGAAGGCCAAATATTGTAAGATTCCATGTATATGAAATACCCAGAAGGGCAAATCTAGAGATACAGAAAGCAGATTAGTGGTTGCCAAGGGACTGGGGAGGAGAGTATAATGAGTGACTACTTGCGGGTATGGGGCTTCTTTTTGATGAAAAGTGTTCTGGAACTGAGTGGTGACGGTGGCACCATCTTGCGAATACACTAAAAACCATGGAATTTTACAGTTTAAGAAGGTGAGTTTTATGGTATGTGAATTGCATCTCAATTAACAACCACTACCTTTGCAGTCTTAAAATCCCCAAGAGACAAACAGTTGGTTGTTGAAAGCCACAGTAGATCCAAAGATTGACCAAGTCTAGGAGACTAGTTCAAGGAGCTTTGCTTTGGATTCAACAGGCTAATAATATATACATGGCATTACTGTACCCAAGCGATCATTTTACTGTCCACTGAGTGTATATTTTGCCTGATACTCAACATATATTTCTGTTGTAAAATTAAATGTATTTCTGTTGTATCATGAGATTAATCAACCAACATTGTTGCCTGCAAATTATTTTGTAGGCGGGACGCCTGGGTGGCTCAGTTGGTTGGACGACTGCCTTCGGCTCAGGTCATGATCCCGGAGACCCGGGATCGAGTCCCGCATCGGGCTCCCAGCTCCACGGGGAGTCTGCTTCTCCCTCTGACCTTCTCCTCGCTCATGCTCTCTCACTGCCTCTCTCTCAAATAAATAAATAAAATCTTTAAAAAAAAAAAAATTAAAAAAAAAAAAAATTATTTTGTAGGCAAACTGAGGAATTCAATTTCCAGTAAGAACTTTGGCAAAAAAGTAAAACTTGAGGCATTAGGGAAGAAATAAATGACTTTATGCTAAAGAAATAAAACCCACTTAACGAAGACAGAAAGAAATGTGTATACATTTTCACACTCATTTAACCATGAAGAAGTATGCACAAATTATATTAATGTTTATAAAAAATGAATATTGACTGTATCTTAGGTAACTTGGCTAGAGCACCCTGTGGCAGAGGGACTGGAAGTGAGGTGTGTCCTCAGTGCTGGGAACGCAGTAGCGCACTGCACAAATGCCCTGCCTACCAGGAGCTTACTTTCTGGTGGGAGGAAGGGGAGAAAACTGAGGAATATACAAAATTTACATTAGAGACTCTTAAGCTTTTTTTTTTTTTTTTT
>PISX010013533.1:0-56324 GCA_004024625.1 Mellivora capensis | reverse complement strand
GGTTGCCTCTTTGTTTTGTTGACTGTCTCCTTTACTGTGCAGAAGCTTTTGATCTTGATGAAGTCCCAAAAGTTCATTTTTGCTTTTGTTTCCTTTGCCTTTGGTGACATATCTTGAAAGAAATTGCTGTGGCTGATATCAAAGAGGTTACTGCCTATGTTCTCCTCTAGGATTCTGCTCACAGCTTTCTAATATAGCTTTAAAAATCAGGCAATGTGATGCCTCCAGCTTTTTTTTTGTTTTTGTTTTTATTTTTTGTTTTTTGGTTTTTTTTTTCAACATTTCCTTGGTGTTTCCTGGTCTTTTCTGGACCCATGCAAATTTTAGGGTTGTTTGTTCCAGCAGTTTGAAATCCACGAAACTGGAGAAGATATTTGCAAATAACACTACAGATAAGGGGCTAATATCTGAGATCTATAAAGAACTTTTCAAACTCAAGACCCAAAAAACAAATCATCAAGTAAAAAAAATGGGCAGAGACATGAACAGACACTTCTCCAAAATAGACAAACGGCGAACAGACACATGAAAAAACGTTCATCATCATTAGCCATTCGGGAAATTCAAATAAAAACCACTTTGAGATACCACTTTATACCAGTTAGTGGTATACCAGTTAGTGGTACCAGTTAGAATGACAAAAATTGACAAGACAAGAAACAACAAATATTAGAGAAGATGTGGTAGTACATCTTCTCTAATATTTGTACATCTAAAAAAGTAGGTACAGCCACTTTGGAAAACAGTGTGGAAGTTCCTAAAAATTAAAAATAGAGCTACCCTATGACCCAGCAATTGCACTATTGGGTGTTTACACCAAAAATACAGATGTAGTGAAAAATAGTCAAACTTTTTTTGGAAAGAGCTGAAATACCCTTCAACAGATGAATGGATAAGGATGTGATCCATAATGGTTTTCCAGAATAGCAAGTAAAGTTGGCTTTATAAAAATTACACATTCAATACATGCTTACATAAATGTATAAAAAGCTCAAAAAAAAGATGTGGTCCATATATGCAATGGAATTTAACTCAATCATCAGAAAGGATGATTTAACTTTAGCATCAAAATGGATGGGACTGGAGGAGATTATGCTAAGTGAAATAAGTCAAGCAGAGAAAGTCAATTACAATATAGTTTCTCTTATTTGTGAAACATAAGGAATAGCATGGAGGACATTAGGAGGAGGAAGGGAAAAATGAAGGGGGGGAGCCAGAGGGGGAGATGAATCATGAAAGACTGTGGACTCTGGGAAACAATCCAAGGATTTTAGAAGGGAGGGGGTGGGGGGATTGGTGAGCCTGGTGCTGGGTATTAAGGAGGGCATGTATTGCATGGAGCAGTGGGTGTTATGCACAAATAAGACTCATGGAACACAACACCAAAAACTAATGATGTACTGTATGTTGGCTAACATAAGATATTAAAAAAAATATATATATAGAGAGAGAGTGCACAAGTGGGAGAAGGAGAGAGAATCTCTAGCAGACTTTGCACTGAGCATGGACCCCAACTAGGTGCTTGATTTCAGGACCTTGAGATGATGACCTGAGCCAAAACCAAGGATCACCCAGGAGCCTCAAAATCCCTCAGTTTTTAATGTAAGCATTCATAGCTATAGATCTCCCCCTTGGCACCACTTTCACTGCAGTCTGTAGGTTGTTTTTTGTGATCATTCATCTGAAAGTATTATCTAATTTTCCTTTGAATTTACTCTTTGATCCACTGGTTGTTTAAAAATATGTTGTTAAATTTCCACAATCTTGTGAAATGTTCAGTTTTTCTTTTGTTAATGATTTATAATTTCATCCCATTGTGTTCCAAGAAGATATTTTCTGAGACATCTATCTTTTTAAATCTATAAAAAATTTGTGGCCTAACTCAGGGTTTATCCTGGAATATGTCCCCTGTGCACTCGAGAAAAAGTGTGCACATGGGTTTTGCAGGGTAGCATGTACTTCAGGTGTCTTTTGGGTCTGTTTGGCTTATTGTGTTAAGTCCTTTATTTTCGTACTCATCTTCTGTCTGGTTGCACTATCCAGTAACTGAGAGCATGGTATTGAAGTCTCCAGCTACTTTTGTGAAGCTGTCTATTTCTCCTGCAGTTCTGTAGAGTTTTGATTCATATTTTTTGATGGGATGTCATTAGGAGCATAAAACTTTTGGGCACCTGGATGGCTCAGTTGGTTAAACATCTTGCCTTCAGCTAAGGTCATGATTTCAGGGTCCTCAGCTCAAGCCCTACATCCAGCTCCCTGCTTAGTGAGGCTCATGTTTCTCCCTCTCCCCCTGCCTATGAACACACTCTCCCTCTGTCAAATACAGAAATAAAATCTTTTAAAAAATAAATAAAAAATAAATGTTTATAATTGTTATACCATTTTGCAGAATTGAACATTCTTTTTAAAATTTAATTTAATTTTTTCAGTGTTCCAAGATTCATTATTTATGCACCATACCCAGTGCTCCATGCAACATGTGCCCTCCTTAATACCCACCACCAGGCTCACCTATCACCCCACTCCACTCCCTTCCAAAATCATCAGTTTGTTTCTCAGAGTCCACAGTCTCTCATGTTTTGTCTCCCCCTTAGATTTCCCCCAATTCACTTTTCCTTTCCTTCTCCTAATGTCCTCCATGTTATTCCTTATGCTCCATAAGTAAGTGCAACCATATAGTAATTGACTCTGCTTGACTTATTTCACTCAGCATAATTTTCTCCAGTCCCGTCCATGTTGATACGGAAGTTGAGTATTCATCAAGACAGTGCTGGAGAAGATGTGGAAAAGGGGAACTCTCTTACACTCTTCGTGGGAATATAAGATGGTGCAGCCACTTTGGAAAACAGTGTGGAGATTCCGTAAGAAATTAAAAATAGAGCTACCCTATGACCCTGCAATTGCACTACTGGCTGTTTACCCAAAGATACTGATGTAGTAAAAAGAAAGGCCATGTGTACCCTAATGTTCATAGCAGCAATGGCCACATTGCCAAACTGGAAAAAGCCAAGATGCCCTTCAACAGATGAATGGATAAAGAATTGAACCTTCTATTAATATATAATCTTTGTCTCTTTATCTCTTGTAACCTGAAAGTCTATGTCTGATATTAGCATAGCCAGCCCTGTTCTCTTTTGATTACTATTTACATGGAATACATTTTTCCATCTTTTCTTTGTCTACCTTTTGATTTCTTTGGATTTCAAGGAAGTTTCTTTTACACAGCACTTTTTGGATCACATGTTTTCATCTATTCTGCCCATCTCTTTCTTTTGATTGGAGAGCTTAGTCCAATGACATTTAAAAATAATTATTTATGGGACATAAGATAATATCTAAACTTGTTGAATCACTATGTTGTACACCTGAAACTTATGTAATATTGTATCTCAACTATACAAAGGAAAGGAAGAAAGAAAGAAAGAAAGAAAGAAAAAGAAAGAAAGAAAGAAAGAAAGAAAGAAAATAGGGACAGAAAATAAATTGTACTTGCTGAGGGCTGGGGGTGGGTGGGAATGGGGAATTACTGTTTATTGAGTACAGAATTTCAGTTTTGCAAGATGAAAAGAGTTCTGGAGGTGTATGGTGGTCATGGTTACATGACAATATGGATATAGTTGATACCATTAAACTGTATACTTAAAAATGGTTAAGATGGCAAGTTTTATGTCATGTGTATTTTGCTACAATAAAAACATTTTAAGGTAAAAAATAATAATTACTTATAAGTAGAGAATTTTGTCACCATGCTCTTTCTTTTCTATATGCCTTATAGGTTTTTGTTTGTTTGTTTGTTTCTCATTTCTTGCTTTATTTTTTTAAAGATTTTTTATTTATTTGACAGAGACAGCTAGAGAGGGAACACAAGCAGGGGGTATGGGAAAGGGAGAAGCAGGCTTCCCACCAAACAGGGAGCCCACCATGGAGCTGGATTCCAGGACCCTGGGATCATAACCCAAGCCAGAAGGCAGAGGCTTAATGACTGAGCCACCCACGTGCCCCCATTTCTTGCATTATTAACTTCTTTTGTGTTTAGTTGACTTGTTCTATTAAAATGTTGAATTTCCATTCTAATTTCCTTTTGTGTATAGTCTATAGCTATTTAGTTGTGATTATAATGGTGATTACATTTACTATCCTAAAGTTTAATGCTCCAATTTCAATTTATACGGCTTAACTTTAATAACAATAATTTTGTATTTAAATACAAAAACTCTGCTCCTTTACAGCTCTGTCTCTGCCTCTTACCCATTTTTAATTGGGTTGTTCATTTTCTTATTGTTGAGTTTTAACATTTCTTTGCATATTTTGGATAACTATCCTTTATCAGATGAGTCTTTTGTGACATATTTTTTTTTCCTAGTATGTGGCTTTTCTTCTTATTCTTTTGGCAATATCTTTCACAGAGCACTGTCTTATGTTGTCGTAAATTTATGTAGAGTAAATGTGTAAGAATTTATATTGTAAATGTGGGGGGAGTAGTAAGTAGAAGTACGGTAAGGTATGATCTTTCCATATTGGTGAACTAGAAAAATAATGGTATCAGTAAAGTGTGACCTTGTATAATATAATATCTAGAACAATCACTAACCCATTATCTAAAGAGATATACTTAAAATCATTAAAGTTAAATTAAAATGGATTTCTAAAAAATATTCAGGTAACCCACAGGAAGGCAGGATGGCTGTTCTGAAAGACTGAGTATTTGCCCCCTCACCCTCAAAGTCATATGTTGTGGTCTAATCCCCAATTTGATAGTTTTTGGAAGTGGAACCTTTAGGAGGAAATTAGGTCATGTTGGTAGAGTCCTCATGATAGGATCCTATTAGTGCTTTGGTAAGAAGAGGTCACAGAGGGGCACCTGGGTGGCTCAGTGGGTTAAAGCCTCTGCCTTTGGCTCAGGTCATGATCCCAGGGTCTTGGGATTGAGCCCCACATAGGGCTCTTTGCTCTGCAGGGAGCCTGCTTCCTCCTCTCTCTCTCTGCCTGCAGCTCTGCCTACTTGTGATCTCTATCTGTCAGATAAATAAATAAAATCTTAAAAAATAAAAGAAGAGGTCACAGAGCTATCTAACCCTCTCTTTTACTCACAAAGATAAAAAGAGAAGTTGGCAGTCTGAAACCTGGAAAAAGAAAGTCTGAAACCTGGAAAAGTTTGTATTGTTGGAATACAACCATGCTGGGACCTTGATCTTGGACTTCTAGCCTCCAGAGCAGTGATAAATAAATAAATAAATAAAGCATAGCAAACAAATAAACAAAGCACCAGTTATGGTACTTTGTTAAAGTAGCCTGATGCAGACACAGATGATAAACAACAATAAAAACCCAAAAAGAATGAACAGAAAAGAAAACAAAATCTCAGACTTAAGTCCTAACAACTATAATTACATTATAGGTAATTTGTCTAAATACACAAAATACAGGAATTAAAAACATAGCCAAATTAAGTACTGTACACAAGAATTTCAGTTTAGATATAAGATAGGTAGATTAAAATTAAATTGAGGTAAAGATATATCATTCAGGGATGCCTGGGTGGCTCAGTTGATTAAGCATCTGTTGTCTGCCTTCAGCTCAGATCATGATTTGGGGGTCCTGGGATCTAACCCCGCATTCAGCTCCCTGCTCAACGGGGACCCTGCTTCTCCCTCTACCCCTCCCCCTGATAATGCTTTCTCTCACTCTATCAAATAAATAAATAAATCTTTAAAAGTATGTATCATGCAAATATTAGTCAAAGGAAATGAATAATGTTATACTAGGATCAGATAAATCACACTTCAGAGCAAAGAAAATAACCAGAGGCGAAGAGTCATTATACAATAACAAAAGAGTCATTCCACCAGAAAGACGTATCAATTGTAGGTGTACATGCACCAAGCAACATAGATGCCAAAATATATGAAGCAAAAAATGATAGAACAGAAAGGAGAAATAGACAGATCCACAGTTGTAATTAGAGGTTTTGGTAGCTCTTTCTCAATAATTGATAGATCAACTAGGCAATCAGCAATGATACAGAAGAATTCAAAAATACTCTCAACAAGTAGGCTATAATAAACATTTGTGGAACACCCCATCAAACAACAGTGAAATGTCCATATTGTTTTCAAGTTCTCATGGAAAATTTGCCAAGACAAATCATATCCTTATGAGATGTGGGGAGACCTCAAGAAATATTTAAAAACTGAAATGATACAGAGCATGTTCTGTGACCATAATGGAATAAAAAGAAAATAAAAACAGAATAATAATAAGAAAATATCCAAACACTTTACAACTGAACAACACACTTCTAAATAATCTATAGGTCTCAAAGGAAACAAAAAATACATTGAGCTGAGCAGAAATGAAAGTTCATGTCAGAATTTCTGAGATATAGCTAGTCTTGAGAGGGAAATTTATAACACTAAATGCCTCTGCTAGAGAATCTAATATCTAGTAACCTAAAATCACATCTCAGTAAAATAGAATAAGAAGAGCAAAATAAAGCCAAAAGAAGAAGGAGGGGCATGGACAAATCATCGATAGAAATCAATGAATTTGAAACAGGAAGACAGTATGAAATGAATTAAATAAAAATCTGGATCTTTGAAAAATCAGTAAATTTGACAAATCTCTGGCAAGATTGGCAAAGAAAAAAAGGCAACATACAAATTACCAATACTGATAATCACTCCAGGGCTGAGAAAATGAAACAGGGAATGTTAGTTTAGAACACACAGTCATCAGGAGAAAAAGAGGACTCTACTACCCACTGTATATACACACATTTGACAACTTAGAGGAAACAGACTACTTCCTTCAAAAGCACAAACTCTTCACTGATGTAAGAGACACTCTCAATAGTCTATCAACAAAAGTTAATTTGTGGCTAAATGTCTCAAAACAAACAAACCATCAACCAAACCAAATCAAAACAAACCAAAACAAAACAAAAACCTCTCCAGGCCAAGATAGTTAGTTCCACCTGAGAATGCTACCAAAAATTCTACCAAAATTGCACACATTCTCTTCCAGAAAATAGAAGAATGAACACTTTCCAATTCATTTTACAAAGCTAATGTTACCTTGATACCAAAATGAAGACAGTACCAAAAAAGTAAACTACAGACCATACCCCTGAGATAACATTATTCTGTTTTTTCTAATGATAAGAAATTTGATTCTCAGAGAATTTGCTAATATTTTGCAGAACGAGGGCTTGAATTCATGACCTCTGAATTGTAATGACTGGCGACTATCCTTCCTCTACTATCGATTGTGAGGATTTTCTTTCTTAGCTTGTCCTTGTTCCCTGTTCTCTAAATATTCTTCTGGCTATTGAATATGAATCCCAGGAACCTTACTTACTAGAGAAGCTTGAGAAAGTCATTTACTTTTTAGAGCATTTTTTTTAGCCTGTCATGAAACTGTTGTGAAAATCATCATCATCATCATCATCATCATCATCGTCATCATCATCATCACCACTTTTGATTAAATTCTCTAAGTTTGCATTTTTCTAGGTTACTTTTTCATTTAACAGTGGATATATCTACTAAAATCCATTCCTCAATTGGATTGAAAAGTTTGTGACGTGGGTAGATTTTATTTGGTGGTAAAGGGGAAAAGTTTCAGATCATAAATGAACCTATAGCCTGAAGAATCCATCCAGCACTTAAGGGTTTCCTGAATTAACAGGGCATGTGCGTGCATTTTTGCATTAGGAGCAGATTCTTCTATAAGGTATTCCCTTGGAAACTGGCTCTAAATATTTCACTGGCCTGGAGTTTCTGTGGTATTTGGAAAAGAGAAAAAGAATGGGGAAGAAAGAGGAGGAAGAGAAGAAGCCAGAGGGAAAGAAATGGGAGACAAATGTGTATGTAAAACCTCAGAGGAAGTTCATACTTTAGGGATAAAATCCAGATATCAGATGAAGTTGGAGAGACTTAAAATACAAACTGGAGTTTGAATTCAGGCTATACAAGCACAATTCAAGCAGAAGGCATTTGTTGATTGCAATAAAATGAGCCTGAACTGCTGGATAGAATCAATTTGGCTGTCTCAAGCTTTTTGGTCATTGAATGGAACTGTCTTTGACTTAAACTTCTCTCATTCCTTGTTCTCATTTGTTGTATAATCTTTTAAATCGTGATTCCTTGCAGCAAATGTCTGAAGTTTAATTGAGCCACATCGACTCTTTCATCGTCTTTGATAGTATCAGATGGAGTATTTCCTCCTCTCTACTTTAGAGAAGCAGGAAATGGAATTGTTAGGGTTTTTAATTTCAGAGAATGATATATTTCTGTTTTTAGGTGTTATGGTACAGTAGGAAGGGCACTGGATTATGCAGATTGTGGGTCTTCAGGCAGTTTAACTCACATCATAAGCCTCAGAGCCTCAGCTCTGAAAGGAGATGGTAACAGCTATCCTGACTACACCACAGGTTTTGAGTTGTTCAAATGTTGTCACAAAGGACCATATATGAAAAATGCTTTGCAAACTGTTCAGCAATTTACATTATTGTTCAGATCGTTAGATATAGATAATAATGATTAGTAGCAAAATACATGTTGATTTTTTAAAATTTCATCACAGTATTGTTATTAATTGAAAACAACTAAAACCAGTGTTTCTTCTTTATATGTTTAGGGATAAGTCTATTTTTTTTTTTACAAAACAATTGGGCATGAACATTAGACTTACTTATCTTTATATATTTACTATATTTAGACATAATTTTGAGCTCAAGTTTTATACCTTTAAAAATACTAGTTTTCAAAACTAGCAATTTTTTGGGTTCCAAGTATTGGTATAAAATACTTCTACTACTTCAGTGCTGTTGAAATCACACACATATGTGTATGTTGGTATGGTGTGCACACACACATACACACGTGCACACATGCATACGTTAGAGAATTCTGCGAATTACATGGGTTACTATCAGGATTCAGGGTCCAGGCCCTGTGCAGTCTATATTATGTCAGCCAAAGGGAGTCCTTGCTCTGACAATAGAAAGACTTTTAAGAACATGAAGATTTCAAAAGCTATGCGACTCCCTTTACTCAAAATGTGCTGAATATTGTTATCAGACAAGGATAAATGTAAGTGGATTTTAGGACTGATTTACTTTCAGCCTGTCTAGAAAAGGAGTGATTTAGACCATATTTTAATTGAAGTTAAATCATCCCCATTCTTAGAAACAACACACCAACACACACACACACACACACACGTACACACTTTTAATCTAATAAAGTTTTATACACTATCAGGCTTCTTATCAAACAATTCATTTTTCCAGACTCCATAAATAATTATGATTGTTAATACAATGGATTAAACTAGTGAAACAGATTGTCTTTTTATGGAAATGCTGGATCAGGATGACCTGATGAAAAACTGAAACTTGTCTCTACTTGTGTATTTTAATCAAGGAATAGGCATCAAAGAGAATGTTGACACATGTCATTGCAATTTTAGGTAATCGTCCTCTTAAAATACCAATAATAACCTTATATGTATGACATGCTATATGATGACAATGGCATTCTTACTTTTATTAAAACAATGAGTTTTTTAAGGGAAAAATTAGTATATGACATTATATAAGCTTCAGGTATACAGCGTTATAATGCAATATTTGTAGACACTACAGTATGAGCACCACCATAATTCTAGTTACAAACTGTCAATGAAGATTGAGCCCTTTCACCCATTTCACTATCCCCTCAAGTACCTTCCCCTTTGGGAAAAACCAATCTGTTCTTTATATCTTAGAGTTTGTTGTTGTTTGTTTTGTTTTGTTTTGTTTGTTCATTTGTTTTGTTTTTTAGATTCTGCTTGTGTGGTCATACCATATTTATCTTTTTCCAACTGACTTATTCCACTTAGCATCATACCCTCACGTTCCATTCATGTTGCCACAAATGACAAGATTTCCTTTTTTTTTTAATGTCCATTGTATATACATATAACATCTTTATCCACTGGTCTATGTGTCTGTTTTTATGTCAGTACCCTACTGTTTTCATTATAATTTTGTAATATAGTTTGAAATCAGGGAGTGTTGTACCGCCAACTTTGTTCTTCTTTCTCAAGATCACTTTGGCTATTTGAGGTGTTTTCTTCTACCTCTGTGAAAAATGCCATTGGAATTTTGATTGGGATTGCATTGAATCTGTAGATTGTTTTGGATAGTATGGACCATTTAAACAATGTGAATTACAAATCTTGAGCATGAAATATTTTTCCATTTATTTGTGTTGTCTACAATTTTTTCATCAGTGTTTTGTAGTTTTCAGTGCACAGGTTTTTTTTACCTCCTTGCCTAAATTTATTCCTAGGTATTATATTCTTTTCAGTGAGATTGTAAATGGAATTTTATAACCTTATTTTTGACAGTCACTGTTAACATATAGAAATGGGACAGATTCTGTATATCAATTTTGTATCCTTAACTTTACTGAATTAGTTTTTAGTTCCAACAGTTTTTTTGTAGAGTCTTTAGGATTTTCTATATATAGTTTCATGTCATCTGAAAATAGTGACAGTTTTATTTCTTCCTTTTCAATTTGGATGCCTTTTACTGTTTCTTTGTTTGTTTGTTTTTTCCTAACTGTGGCTAGAACTTCCAATAGTATGCTGAATAGAAGTGGGAAGACTGAGCATTCTTGTTTTACTCCTGATCTTAGAAGAAAAGCTGTCAGCTTTTCACCACTGAGTATGATGTTAGCTGTGAGTTTGTCATATATTGTCTTTATTATATTGAGGTATATTCATTCTATATGAACTTTGTTGAGAGTTTTTATCATAAATGAATTTTTAATTTTGTCAAAAGCTCTTTATCCATCTGTTAAGATGATTATAGTATTCTTATCTTCATTTTGTAAATATGGTATATCACATTGATTTGCAGATGATGAACCATCCTTGCATCTCTGGAATAAATCCCACTTGATCATGGTATATAATCCTTTTACTGTATTGTTATTTTTCAGTCTCTTTGATAGTAATTGGTCTATTCAGATTTTCTATTGATTCATGACAGTCTTGGAAGAGTATGTTTCTAGAATTTATCCATCTCTTCTAGGTCATCCAATTTGTTAGCATATAACTGTTTACAGTGGTCACTTATGATCCTTTGTATTTCTGCATTATCAGTTGTAACTTCCTTTTTTATATATATTTTTTATTTTTTATTTTTTTTAAAATTTCATTTCTTTTCAGCATAACAGAATTCATAGTTTTACAACACACCCAGTGCTCCATGCAATGTGTGCCCTCCATAATACCCACCACCTGGCTCCCTCAACCTCCCACCCCCGCCCGTTCAAAACCCTCAGGTTGTTTTTCAGAGTCCATAGTCTCTCATGGTTCATCTCCCCCGCAATTTCCCTCAACTCCCTTCTCCTCTCCATCTCCCCATTTCCTCCGTGTTATTTGTTATGCTCCGCAAATAAGTGAAACCATATGATAATTTGATCTCTCTCTTTTTCTCGGTGAATCTTGCTAAAGTTTTGTCAATTTTGTTTATATTGTCAAAGAAACTGCTCTTAGTTTCATTGATCTTTTCTATTGTCTTTTAGTGTCCACTTTATTTATTCCTACTGATTTTATTATTTCCTTCCTTCTATTAACTTTGGGATTCTTCTGTTCTTCTTTTCCTAATTCCTTCGGCATTAGGGTTAGGTTGTTTATTTGAGTTTTTCTTGTCTTTTGAGGTAGGCCTATATTACTATAAACTTCCCTCTTAGAATTGTTTTTGTTGTGTCCCATAGAATATGGATTGTTGTTTTCCTATTTTCATTTTTCTCCAGGTGTTTTTAAAAGTTATCCTTTCATTTCTTCTTTGATCCATTGGTTGTTCAATAGTATGTGATTTACCTAGTTTTCTTCCTGTAATTGATTACTAGTTTCGTACTGTTGTGGTCAGAAAAGATACTTGACATGATTTCAATCTTCTTAAATTTGAGACTTGTGTTCTAACATATGACCTATTTTAGAAAATGTTCTATCTGAACTTGAGAAGAATTTGTATTTGCTGCTTTTTGATAGAATATTCTGTATATAACTATTAAGTCCATTTTGTCTAATGTGTTATTTAAGGCCAATGTTTCCTTATTGATTTTCTGTCAGGATGATCTATCCATTGATATAAGGGATATTAAGGTCTCCTATTTTTCCCTTCATGTCTTTTAATATTTACTTTTTATGTTTAGGTGCTCCTATATTGGTTCATAAATATTTACAAATGTTATATTCTCTTGTTGGATTTACCCCTTTATCATTGTCTTTTATTATAGTCTTGTTTTAGAGTGTATTTTATGTGATATAAGTACAGCTACACCAGATTTCTGTTTGCTTCTATTTGAATGGAATATCATTTTCTATCCTGTGGTTTTCAGTGGGTATGTCCTTATGTCTGAAGTGAGTGTGTTATAGGTAGCATTTATTTTTTTTATTTTATTTTAAAAAAGATTTTATTTATTTATTTGAGAGAGAGAGAGAGAGAGAGAGAGAGACAGCATGAGAGGAGAGAGGTCAGCAGGAGAACCAGACTCCCTGCATAACAGGAAGCCGGATGCAGGACTCAATCCAGACACTCCAGGATCATGATCCGAGCTGAAGGCAGTCGCTTAACCAACTGAGCCACCCAGGCACCCCTACAGGTAGCATTTAGATGGGCCTAGTTTTTTTTTTTTTTTTAATCCATTCAGTCACTCTATGTCTCTTGATGGCAGGAGTTAGTTGTTTATATTTAAAGTAATTATTGATATTGATAATATGTACTTATTGCTATTTGTTCATTGTTTTCTGGAAGTTTTTGTAGCCCTTCTTTGTTCCTTTCTTCTCTTTCTCTACTCCCTTGTAATTTGGTGTTTTTGTTAGGCATTATGTTTGGATTCCCTTCTAACTGTCTTGTGCACCCACTAAAGATTTTTGCTTTGTGGTTACTGTGAGGTTCGCATATAACATCCTATGTATATATAACATTCTATTTTAAGTTAATTGCATCTTAAGTTTGAATATATTCTAGAAACTACATTTTACACCTCCATGTGTTATTTTTTTGACAAAACCTTACATTTTTAAATTTTGTGTATCTCTTAGCTAATTATTATAGTTATAGTTAATTGTACTACTTTTGTATTTTAACCTCCATATTAGCCTTATAAGTGTCTAATCCATTACCTTTACTATATATTTGCATTTTCCAGTGAGATTTTTACTTTCACATATTTTTTTTTTGTTGTTGTTCTTACTAGTTAATGCTGTTTTCATGGTGATAACTCTTTTAGTTTTTGGTTGTCTGGAAAACTCTTCATAAACTTGGTTGGTAAGTATCCTTCGTTGGTTGTGTTTCCTTTCCCCACTTTAAATATTTGTGCCCTTTTCTTCTGGCCTTCAAAGTTTCTGCTGAAAAATTAATGGATAGTCTTATGGGGTCTCCTTTGTCTCTACTACTTGCTTTTCTCTTGGTGCTTTTCATATTCTCTCTTTTACTATTGACATTTTAATTATAATGTGTCTTGGTGTGAACTTCTTCAGTTTGTCTTATATGAAACTCTCTGTATGTTCCTTCATCAGGTTAGGGAAGCTCTCAGCTATTTATTCTTCAAATAAACATTCCACATTTTTTTCTCCTTCTGGGACCTCTATAATGTGGATGTTATTTCACTTGATGTTGTCCCACAGGTCTGTTAAGGTATCTTTACAATTTTAAAGTTCTTTTTTCTTTTGGTTACTCTGTCTATATGAATTCCATTGTTTAATCTTCCAGGTCACTAATCCATTCTTCTACTTTGTCTAGCCTGCTATTAATTTCCTCTGGTGTATGTTTCAGTTTAGT
The DNA here is from genome assembly GCA_004024625.1 of Mellivora capensis. NCBI lineage: Eukaryota > Metazoa > Chordata > Mammalia > Carnivora > Mustelidae > Mellivora > Mellivora capensis. Next base: position 42,484 of record PISX010013533.1, on the reverse strand, counting down.
TCTTGCTGTCTTCAGCTCTGTGACTTTTGTTTGATATTTTCTTATGTTTTCTTTTTGTTGGATTTCTCACTGTGTGCATTCGTTCTTCTCTTAAGTTTGATGAGCATATTTATGACTATTATGTTAACCTTGTTATTAGGTAGATTACTTTATTTCCATATCATTAAGGTCTTTTTTTTCTGAGATTTTTGTCTTCTTTTGTCATTTGGAGTATATTCTTCTCATTTTGTAATTCTCCTCATTTTGCAAATGGAGTAAAAAGGAGTAAATTCTCCTCATTTTGCTCTGTCTTTGTTTCTATATATTATGCAAAAGAGCTGCCTCTCTCAGTCTTGAAGAAGTGGTCTTCTGTAGGAGAGGAACTTTATCATTTAACATTGCCCTACCTTTTTGTTGTTTATTAGACCATTGTGATTATCTAATTAGCCTGATTTGTTCTTGATAGGTTCCAGTTGCTGAGGGTGTGCTAAGACCTGCCAGTGTTCCCAAGGAAGGGATTTCACATAATGCCTAGTTCAGGCTATTTGTAAGTCACACCTCAGGCAACAGCTTTTAGTAGGTAAATATACACAGTCTTGTGAGTCCAGAATAATAAGACCTGCTAACTTCCAGATTAGGAGATTTGGCGTTGTCTCTTGGGTGACAGTTGCAAAAATCTTGATTTTAGATGTGTGTATATGGTTCTTTCTAGAAGGTATCATCAAGCAGTCCCGAGGACAAGGGAAAGTGATAATATGGTGTCTCCCTGCCCCAATCCCCCAGAGACACTTCTGTAGCCTCTGACTAAGTTGACTAAATAGCAAACCTGAATTCTGCCTCTTAGGTTGAAACTCCTGAGTAAGAATATAGGGCTTTCTCACATGAAAACAAGGTCTGTGTTTCAGTCTATTTGTGGAATGCCCTGGGGTGGTAATCTCCAAGGACTGTCTCTCTAACTTTGTCAGACCTATGGTGCCCAGGTGTTTAAGGGGTGTCCCTGTGTGGGCTGCACATGCATGCCAGCTATTGTGGGATGGCCACAGTTGTGTGAGGATGGTTGGTGAAGTCCCACCTCAGCAAGCAGGTTGGAGGGGTTGTAAAATTGGGACCCGCCAGGGCTGGCACCAACAGGTCAGAAGGGGAATGCAAAAATGGTGACTGTCAGCACCTTTGTCTCTGGAGAGAGTCCCATGCTTCCTGCCTTTCTGGCAGATGCTTTAAAATTAACAAATGAGTCTCTTTTGGATATGGTCCAGGTGCCTTTCAAACTGTTTGCTTTTGACTGGGTCCCAGAATGATTGTGTCTGTGCACAAGTCCTTTATGAGTGGATTTACCATTCCTTATAGCTCTATATTTCTCGTGAAGCCCCACTGGTTCTAAAGAGCAACAAAAAAAATCTTGTTTTATTTTTTCCCATAATGATACTGACCTTGATGTTTCAGCATTTTTACCTAATTCCTGGGTGGTTTTACCTGGTTTTATTCCAACTTTCAGTAGGTTTATAATTTTCATTTTAAGCACTGCTTACATATTGACCTTTTCAGCTTAACCATGCATTTAGTTGCTATCTTATTGGAAACAGAAAAAAATCAGCTAGGGAATGGTAAAGTGCATTGGTCAAACAGTTTAGAGACTGACTTTCTGCTGTAGTACTCTGGTATAATTTCATATTTTCTCAAGACACATAATAGTTCCATTTTATAGACTATTAAAGAGAAAAAAATGTGTTTCCCACTAGCTGGTTTCATTTATTCTCTTGTGCAGGCTTATGGTTTATTGCCTTATAGAGCTGTCCATCATTTTTTCTGTGAATGTTCACAGGTGGAAATTGAGATTTGTTGGCATTTGGGGGAAATTCATCAGGTCCATCAGAATGTGAGGAGCAGGTGGGAAAGATGAGGATCTGATATCCTATATTTTTATAATAGAATATAATTTCTCATGGTGCATAATAGTACACATCCATCCTGGAATAAATTTAAATTTTGCTATTTGTGGAAAAGAGGAAAAATAATTGTGGCAAGTCCAAAATGTTTTCCTGTTCAGCATACAAAAATGAGATTGCTGGCTTTGGCAAGAATATGCTTTATTTTTTCCTTTAACTCTATTTTAATGGAATAATAAAGAATGTAGTGTGTTCTTCATTCATACTCTATCATTTAAACTGTAAGAGGACTTTTCTTTGTTCTTGGCTATAATTTTTATAAAGATGGTGGAAGGAGAAATTCTAACCAGTCAGCTGCCAGTTTGAAAGCGTTGAGTCAGTTGAACTGTTTATGGAGAGTTGTACACCTCCCTTAAGCAGTTCCTAAATGAATGTATCAACAATAAGCCTTGTACATCTGGAACCATATGTGGTGCCCATTGACAGCTAATGTATATTTGTTTCATAGAAGAATATATACTTAATGAGGACTAAGTACTGAGTGTGATGCTAGATGCTGGGTGTGCAAAGATGAAGGGGATCTGGTTTCCTTTTTTTTTGCATTCTTAAGGAATACAAACCTATCAGAGTGGAATTAGGATCTAGGAGCAATGGTGTGTTACTCTGGTCCAAAAGTGTACACACTTATTAGAAGTGTGGTACTATTATGATATCTTTGAAAATACAATTACTGAACAATGGCTTGGGAATTTCAAATTTTGCAACCCCAAATCCTTAGCAAGGCTGAATGAGCTGTGGCAGATGTTGATATGCTTACTCAACCCCATGCACTCATCCTTCTGCTTAGATACTTCTGAATAAAGGTTCCAAGGAAACATGGTTTACTGAGGAAAAGAGGGCAGTGTTGGCTGGAGAGCTTGCAATCCTTTCTTCATCTCAGTTAAACCCTTTATTTTCATGGAATGATGAATTGGCACCTGGAGGTGTAGAAGGTCATGATACCACAGAAAGTGGTCACTGTGATACTGATGGCAAAGAGGAGGAAACAGGGAGTAATAGCATTGTTGAACCACCCTTGATAGGCTATCTCCACCTGTTTTTATGTGACAAATAGGTTCATATTTGTGTAGGTCACCTTTCCTTGATATTCTCTTCCTTGTAGTGAAACTATGGGAAACAAAGGTCCTATATAATCTGGCCCATCCTTTACTGTTCATTCCACTCTTACTGCACTCCATTCTGCAGCATGTGGCTGTGCAGGCTTCATTCCCAGGGTAGACAGTGTGGGTTATGCATTCTCATTCCACCCTTATTGCACTCCATTCTGCAGCTTGAGACTGCGAGCGCCATTCTCAGGGTAGACAATGTGGACTGTGCCAAACCCCAGCCCAGGGGTGCCCATGCTGACTTTTGTTCTGTGCCTGTTTCCAGACCCATCTCTGGGTCTTTACAGTGCTCTTCAGTTCACTTAGAATGCTTTTTCCATCCTACCTCACCCCAGCCCCAGCCACTGCTTCCTGCCTTGGCCAACTCCTTATCCTCTGAGTCCAATCTCAGTTTAAACGTCACTGTCCAAGGAACCCTTCCACAGACTTCCATATGCTAAGTGAGGACCCTTTGGTTTGTACTCTCCTAACACCGTTTTTCTTCGAAACACTTACCATAGTTGTATACAAATAATTGTTTGGATCATTAAAAAGTGACTTATTTCTCCTACTTGATTGCAAGTGGCCAGACCCATGTATTTTTTTTGTCCTTTTTTTAAAAAAAATTCATTTCTTTTCAGCGTAACAGAATTCATAGTTTACAACACACCCAGTGCTCCATGCAATGCGTGCCCTCCATAATACCCACCACCTGGCTCCCCCAACCTCCCACCCCCGCCCCTTCAAATGTATTTTTTTATAACATCTATTTATTTATGAGAGGGAGACAGAGGGCAGAATGGTGGGACAGAGGGGGAGGGATAGAGGAAAAGGAATCTCCAGCAGACTCCACACTGAGAGTAGAGCCAAATGGGAGCTTGATCTCACAATCCTGAGTTCATGACCTGAGTTGAAATTAAGAGTTGGACACTCAACAAACTGAGCAACCCAGGAGCCCCCAGGCCCATGTATTTTTCTATATTATGTGTATGCAGAAGCCAGCAAAGTGCATGCTACATGATAGGAACTCAATAAATGTTTTCTGAATGATTACACAAAAGAAGAAATGGATTAACTCATTTTTAATGAACTCAGTTATATATTTCTTAAATGCCATTAGGTAGGCTGAAGAGCAGGAAGCCACAGGGATTCATTAAGGCTGTGAAACTCCCAGTTTGCCTGCCAACAATGGGCAGCTGACCTCACCAGAGGCCAGCAGCCTGGGTGTGTCCAGACAATGGAACTCAGGCCAGGACAGGATGAGCACGGGGCAGAGGAGGTTTGTCAGTGCAATCGAGGAAGTGGGAGGCTCCCTGCAGCCACGCCACAGACTTGCCCCCTCTGAGACAGCCATGTGCTAGTTTTCATGTGCTGCCACTGCTTCCCAGTCCTGACCCCCTCCTCCCTTCCCACTTCCTTTCTGAAGATGAGTGACAGACAACCCCTTCAAGATCTGGGGACAGCTTGTCTACTCCAACAGCCAGCACAAGAGAGCTCCAGGGCTGCTCAAGGCTGACAAACATGATTTACCACAAAAGCACCATTTGTTTTAATCTTTGGGGGAAAATGGGATATGATGAGACATAAAGAAACATCATTTCCCGAAGGTAGATTCCATTTCTTTAACCATTTATAAGTCTCAAAAAATAAATTATGACTATTTGGGGATTGATATTATATTTCAATGACTTTTCCAGCTGTTGCTACGTTGCATACATTCTGGAGCATTCTTTTATCCATTTGAAAGCCTGCTGCTCACACACAGCAGTGGTGATAGTACCAGTAGTTGTTTCTGTGTGCAGCCTAGACACAGTGATACATCCACACACTGGGCAAGTGTCAGGGCTTCTTGAATGGGGGTGAGGAAAACAAGCCATAATTTTTTGTTCTTGTGATTGATTAAATTTGGCTTCTGTGAGCCTATAAAAAGCTAGGCAGTGGGGTGACTCTGGGCTCAGTGTTAACATGCACAACTGTTGGCAGGTGCTCTCACTTCTGAGGAACATTGTGCTCATTTAACATACAGGGGAGAACTCTCTGATTTCCTCAAAGCTGTGTCCAGGTTATGATGATCCTGCCCTGGGCCAGAGGTACTGGGAGTGTCCAAGCATGCCCTGGGGGAACCATGGTATATCTTCTACTTCTTCATGTGTGTGAGCCATGGGGAAAGCATGGAATTAAGATGAGAGTACATTTTTACTCTCTATTAATAGATACCAAAAGGTATAGTTACTGATTGTATGAGTTTTTTTTTAACTACAGTATAGAAGTATCATTTAGCATTATTATATCAGTAATTCCAAGTTTGTTTTTTTCTCTGAATTGTACTGGAAATGGGAAAGTTCCTGTATTCCTGTATTTACCTCACATTAAAGTGATCGTATCCCCCTATTTAATCCCTTTTACTTAACTTTATCTCTATCTACATGTCATAACCTTTTTCTCCTCCTCCCTGCCCATTTCCTTTCTCTACAGAGCCTCAAACAAGGTCCACTTCCTCCATCAACCACACAGACTGGGGCTTCTCTTGGACGCCTTCTGAGTGAACATAAGAAGACCCAGGCCCTACTCTAAAAACGGTTTGTGACATACACAGTCAGGCACTCTAAAAGTTCTGCATTGTATCTTGTTTTCACAGAACATAAAATGTCACATGGTTTTGAATTTGGGCCTGACCTACAGCCTTGACATTAGGGATTATGCACTGTGACAAAGGGAAGAAAATTCCTTTGTGAACAGACTCAGGGTTACTAAGCAGATGGAGCAAACAGCTGACTGGGAAGTTCAAGTCTGAAGCAGGTGGCAGGATCCTCCAAACAGCAGCAAATCCCCATGTCAGGAGGCACAGTGAGAGCAGCGGCATGAGTGGGGGACTGCAGCCACATGTGCCAGGATGGCCAGAGTCCACGGATGGAAGTCACTTCCCAGTGGAGCCCTGCCAGACAGCAAGGCAGATGAGTCAGCCTTGAAAACGATCCCGGTCGTGACCTGGTGGGATTGGAGAGAACAGAAGGGACAGTCAGGGACCAACAGGTGGGCTGGCCCACAGGAAGGGGTCACAGACTCACAGCAGGTGGCAGAGCAGATGGAAGAGAAATATCGACGTGGGCAGGTGGGCAGAGTGCCGACTGGGGGCGGGGGCTGTGGGACGTGCAAGCTCCAGCCCTTTGATCCCATCTGACTGCAGGTGCTGCTCCCAGCTCGCTAAGGCCAGAGGTGCCAAAGAGCAACTTGTTCTTTCAGGCTATTGACCTGTTTTTAAAGGAAATGGCTTGGGAAGTCTGGAACAACAGTCACTTTTAAATTAACAGTTTGGGACTTCTTTCTCTTTGTGCAACTTTCAAAGTGCCAAAGGGAACTAAAGAAGACCTAATTTTTCCAAAGAATCTGTTTATAGAACAGTACTGTAAAGGATAAAGTGAATGGATTGAGTGTTTCAGTGAGGATTTAATGAGATGGCGGTGGCACAGGGACACTGGCTGCCCAATGTGCTTGTGAACACTGATTAGAGACAGGAGACCTGAAGGTGATCCAGCTCTGCACTGGCATATGGCTGGAGCACTACATGGTCCCCAGTGTAGTTCCCAAATCTGTGCCTACAGACAAGCTTGGCTACACATGGAAAGAGTAAATCAGACAAGGTGGGGCACCACCTGAAATAAGTGGGGTGCTGTCCTTAATAAGCTATAGTTAGTCTTTGGAGGTCAGACTTTGGAACCACATGCACTTGAGCTATGCTCTGTTTCCACAACCATGCTCATATCTCAATAGTAGGGGGAAGAGCCCAACTAAAAGCTAATCCCAGTATTTGTACAGTGCTTATAACCTGCAATGTGCTTCCTCTTTTGTGTTCTTATTCCTTCTTCTTCCTCCTCCTCCTCCTTTTCTTCTTCTTCTTCTTCCAATTTTACTAATATGGAAGTTGAGAACTGTCATATAGTTTGGAGCGGAGCTGGGATTCCAACTTTAGGCATCACTGTTGAAAGATACTCCAGGCCAAGGTAAAAGGAGGTCAGTTTTCAAAGGAAGAAGTAGACTGATAAACTAGCAGGGTCTGGAGTCAGAGATGTCAGAAAAAGCAGCAACCAACAAGAGACTTCAAGAAGAGCTCCAGACATAGCCTGGATGAGCAGGTGCTGGTGAATGAAGTGCAGTGACCATAGTTCAAGGCCAGCTGACATGGTCTGAGGACACTCAGGGCCCTGGCAGGGAGGAGAGCTGGCCTCTTAGCAAAGGTCTCTGGAATAGAGCCTCCCTGAGACCCTTGGCACATTGTCTGTGTCTTAGAACATTCTTTCAAATTCAAGTTGGTATTTTTTTTAAGATTTTATTTATTTGACAGAAGGAGATCACAAGTAGGCATAGAGGCAAGCTGAGAGAGAGAGAGGAGGAAGCAGGCTCCCTGCCGAGCAGAGAGCCCGATGTGGGACTCGATCCCAGGACCCTGAGATCATGACCTGAGCTGAAGGCAGAGGCTTAACCCACTGAGCCACCCAGGTGCCCCTCAAGTTGGCATTTTAAATGAAAGCAGAGGTAATCTCCTCCAAGATTTATTCTTAAAGAGGATTGTCCTCTTCATGGAATATCATTTTCATATTTCCCATACACTGAATCTGATATATTCAGAAAGTATTTGAGCCCATGCAGTTTTGCAAGACTTTTCCCAAGTAATCATAATTAGTTTTTAAGAATTTTGAAGAAGGAAGGAGAAAGACAGAGAGAGTTAAACTTTTGAAAATCCATGTCCTCAAGACATATGTGAAATTTTCAGGTGCATTTTGCTGTGTGATTCAAACTTCAAGATGTGGCTTGTGTCACTGAACCCAAGCGAAGGTGTTCTAAAAATCACTCTTTCCCCTTCTGCTCCTGGCCAGTCTTCTCACTGTGTATTCTGTGTTCTACCATGATCATTAGGTTTTGAAAAGCCAACTTCCAACTTCTGACTGTTTGTCAGTAATCCCGTGGACAGCTTTGGATAGAAGTCATCTTAGCTTGTATTTTGAAGGTTTCCACCATTTTCTGTCTCTGTTCCTGCCATAGTTCTTCTTTTCCTAAATGCTCTTTCTCCTCTTCCTGCCTTCTGCATCCTCTAAACCTTTGGCCTTTCAACAATTCACCTTTGTTTTCCAGGTCATACAAAATGTGATCAGGGAATGTTCAAAAGAGAATTCAAAGAGAAGAATCTGGTAAAAAAGAGGTGGACATTCAAAGGCATACCTGAACACCTGCTCTGAGAGAGGCAGGGAAATGGCAGTACAGTAGAGAAGAAAACACCTTAAGGAAATTGACACATTTTGTGGAAATCTTGTCTGATTCCTGCTAGGTCATCTGTTCAACTTGCACAAAACTGGGAGGAGGGCCACTTGGACTTGGCTAGTGCTCTCCTTTGTTTCTACCCCATCACCTCCATATCCATTCTTAATTATAAGAAAAAATTGTTTTAATTAGAAAAAGTGTGTTAAGTAATGATCCTTTTGGGGAAAAGTCGACTTTTTATTTTTTTATACATTTTATTGAAGTTTAATTATGAGGAGTTAGCTCTTTAGGAAAAAAATAAAAAAAAAAAAACTTAGAAAAATTTTTAAATAAAATGAGTTTTGTTCCAAAAGCCTAGATGGTAGAGGCATTCAGTGCCCACCTATAGCACTGAAGTCAGCTCATCCCCAATGACCTCATCTGCCTGAGGTGCTTGTACACAAATACCATAGCCTTAGTGCGTGGCTGGGAGCATCCCAAGGAGTGGAGAAGCATTGGCAGACCAAGTTCAAAAACCTGGGTCCACGTTATTGATCAATGAATTTAAACCCAGTAGATCAAGATTTCCTGTTCACCTGCATTAAGGGTTTGAAACAGTGTTTTGGGTACCAGATGGCAGATGTGGTCTATGGTGATTTCTATGAGTGCATTAGCAGGGTGATGCCAGGATGCCAGCTGCCTGTGTTTTTATTCTGCAGAGATTCCATTTGAGTCACTCTGAGGAGAAGCTCAAAGAAGTTGGTACAGCCTCATTTTCAGAAGCAAAACAAAGCAACAAGGTGTAGTACGGCCAACATCCCACAAGCATGGTGTGACAATACTTAGGAGTAAAGACCGCTTTACACCTGCACATTAGCCTTATATTTTAACTTCAGTTTGGAGCTAGAAGTGAGGCCTCCTCAGCCTATTCCTAAAACTAGACAAGTTTCATTTTCTATACACCTGGTCACATGGACCCAGTGATACACAGCAAAAAGCTGCACCTCTTCCCACAGTTTGGACATGGTGGTGAAATCCAGATAAAGGATAGGTGTCCTGAGAGAAGACACTTTGTCATCACTGATCACAGAGAAATTGGGTTGGAAACTGGTTTCCTATAGGCTCCTCAGCAATTATGACAAAGTGATTTCCTAGGTCAATCTTGATTTCATAAATGTTAAAAATAAATGTCTGGAAGTGCCAGGATTTGATGATAAAAATTGAAAACAAGTGAAGAGCAGTGAAAACAGATTTTAGATGTTTCCTAGACTTTTTTTCATTGGCTACCCACATTTGCCATATTTATTTATTTATTTGAGAAAGAGAGAAAGAGAGAGTGAGAGAGAAAGTGCAGACAGTTGGGGGAGGAGAAGAGGGAGAGAGACAAGCAGACTGCATTGAGTTCAGAGCCAAACGTAGGATTTGATTCCATGACACTGAGATCATGACCTGAACCACAAAAAAAATAAATGTACCAACTTCTTTGAGCTTCTCCTCAATCAAGAGTTGGTTACCCAACTGACTGTGCCACCCATGTTCCCACCACATTTACTTTAAAGTGAACAGTCTTATATAGCTAATGCTGTTCAATACTTTTATGTTGAAGTGTTAAATATATTTATTTCCTATAGGAATACATTTGAAAGATATTGAGAAAAGGGAAAGCAAACCCAGTGAAGGATTTTTGAGATAAGAAAAAGAAATGTTAATCTGACATCTATGAAAATAAAAATAATAATATTATCTTGCTTGAGGTATTGTGGCTGCTACTATCACCCCTAGATGGAGCAGCGCTAGACAGTCAGGCTGTATCCCATCACCTACCATGAGGGAGACCGGTTGGAAAGTTATCCTCCACTAGCCAGATGTGCACAGACTACTCACATAGGATAAGAAAGGCCGCTCAGCCTGAGTGTGGCTCACTGATCCAGGGGCACCTGCCTGGGAGTGGTGAGCCATCCTGAGAGGTGCTTACCTGGGCAGACTCCCAGGAAAATAACACATTACCTGCCTGAGCCTGCTGGCTGAGGCAGGAGCTTTTGGTTTACGTGTGGATACAAAAATGTCAATAGCATCTTGCTTTGAAGAATACTTCTCAGTTTAAAGTGTTCTCAAGTCTGTAAGACCCTGGTGGCCATTCAAGGTCATGAGAAAAACAGTGCTTCAGGCTTTCCCCCAGTCAGGCAGGAACATGCATTTATTCCAAGTTGGTGAGGGACTATGGAAGGGAAAAGTGAGAAGGTGGAAACTATGGGTCAAAAGGAGAGCATGGAAACATGAAGGGGAATCCTGATTTTGCATCTTTCAGATTCAAGGTGAGTGGCACAGGTAGGATGGGAGAGTGGCTCTAGATCTGGGAAAATAATATCATTCTGCTTCCTTTTCATAACCGCAGAGGTACTGGCTGGTCCTTAGAGCAGGGCTGCAGCAAGTACGCAGCCATGCGTGGTAGGGCAACATTGCCATCTGCAATCTAGCATTCATTTTCACTGGGTCCTACTAACTTTTTTCATCCATGATTGGGCTTTAGAATTTATGTTTATATAATGATTCTATTACTATCTTCCCAAAGTTAGGCAACACTGAAGATTGCCCTGGGCTACACGACCAATAGCATGGAATTTTAAAAAATGCTAATTTATTTGTCTCTATTAATAACTTGCTAGTTTTAGGTGCCTGGGTGGCTCAGTGGGTTAAGCCTTGAACTCCTGGTTTCAGGTCAGGTCACGATATCGTGGTGGTGAGATCAGCCCCAGGTTGGGCTCAGGCTCAGTGGGGGGTCTGCTTGAAGATTCTCTCCCTCTCTGCCAAATAAATAAATAAATCTTAAAAAAATAGTTTCCTGTTCTCATTTACTCATAACATAATAAGAATGTGAATTTCACTGTACTTTAAGAGTAAATCTAGGAATAATCTAAACAGGAGACTTACCACAAAGGAAGCCTTTTGTTATTGTTGTTGTTCTGATAATCTATAATTTCACCACCTTGATAAGACTTTTTTATCATTAATAGCTGGAAATGTAAATCTAGGAATATTACATGTGAAAAATATGACTAGAAGAGGTGAAACTGTATGATGTTTTAAAAAATTCTGACAACCATGACTTATGAATAAGCAGAGGAAGATAATTAATAAGTTATTTCCTTGTGTAGTGTGATAAATACTCATCTACTTTAATTTGTGGAATATTTTGGTTTATTGAAAATTACCTATCGTGATTTATCAGGATTACTAAATTTTGAAGGAAAAAATTAGCTAGAGGACAAGTGTTTAAAGTTTAGTGGTAATTTAAAAGTAATTTATTATTTTCTATAATTTCAAAGACAATTTGGGACCTTGCTTTGCTTTAATGGCAGTATTATAAAAAATAACTATTTTTGACTTTTTAATAAAAGAAGAAATAACATCTATTTTTAGTAAATACTCATTATTTTACACATATTACATCATTTATTTGTTCTTTAAAGTTCATTTATTTATTTACTTAAGAGGGAGAGAGAGGGGAAAGGGAGAGAGCACAACCAAGGGGAGCAGCAGAAGGAGAAGCAGGCTCTCTGTTGAGCAAATTGTCCAGCATGGGCCTTGAACCCAGGATTCTGGTACCTGAACTGAAAGCAGATGTTTGGCTGAGCCACCCAGGCACCCCATAATATATCATTTAATACATAAAAGGTATATGTAAAGTAGGCATTTTTCTTTATGTTTTACATATGAGAAAACTGGGGCTCATTTAAAAATTCAAGAGACAAAACTAGGTAAATTCTGAAACTAAGGTGACAGAACTGAGATTCTACACAAAGGTGTGTGTGTGTGTGTGTGTGTGTGTGTGTGTGTGTGTCTTCAAAGTCTGTTGCTTTAACCATTATGTTGTAGTAGAAGTAGGGTTATTAGAACTTGCCAGATGTTGAAAGAGAGGTTCTTTTTTTTTTTAAGATTTTATGTATTTATTTGACAGACAGAGATCACAAGTAGGCAGAGAGGCAGGCAGAGAGAGAGAGAGGAGGAAGCAGGCTTCCTGCTAAGCAGAGAGCTCTATGTGGGGCTCAATCCCAGGACCCTGGGATCATGACCTGAGCTGAAGGCAGAGGCCTTAACCCACTGAGCCACCCAGGTACCCTGTAAGAGAAGTTCTAAAGACATTCAGGTCAGATGTGCGATAATGTAAAAGCCCACTAGAGCAATATGATGAGAGAAGGTCTTAGAATATAGAATATTGCCAGATTAGTGAGGATGAGCCATGGACAATAAGAGATTCAGGTGCAAGTGAATATTTACTTAGGGGATTTGAAGAACATAGACTGAGAGGACAAGTCACATTTCTGATCTTGATTAATGTTCTGTTGTCAAAGAATTGTGAAAGTAAGTACTTATGAGGCAATCCAGTAATTGTGAGTGGTGTTTCCAACCCATAGCCACTGTAAGCAAGTTATTTGAATTCCATAGCTGGATACTTGCAATGAAAACATTATCAGAGTGATAAAATGGTACCTTGAGTCACACAATCACTGTCAGTTCCCAGAAGTTGAGAAATTCTAAATGAGAAAAATTAATAATGGAGTGTCATTTGTAGAAAACTGGGTTTTCTTGGTAATTGGAAATATTGGAACTTGAGTCTCAGGTTAATTATCTAACTCTTTGAAAAAATATTACTTTGATTCTCCATTTGAAAATAGAAACAAAATTCTGTTTCTATCTTCTTTTTGAGAGTGTGAGTCAAATAAACAAAATAAAGTGGGATTTCTGGATTTCATGGTAAGAGAATACTATAGAGGGCCTTCTTACTACAGACTCATTTCTGAATGGACTCCAGATTTCATTGGTTTATTTAGATGTCAGACATCTAATTAACTGACAGTACACAATTGAAGTGATATAAACTATTGGCACTCAGGTTTGTAGCATGGAGATTTTGAGTTTTAATTTTGTCCCTTTAAGCCTGCAGACATATATTTGTCTTGTCTTCTAATTTTCTTTATTTTAAGAGAGGACTAGTATGAACTTCCTTAAAGGAACTCTGTGGTGTATACCAGACCCATAGTCAAAATGATGTAGTTGGATTCTTATGACAATGTTCTGTGATGCTCAAGTTCTCCAAGTCATTGTTTTTTATCCCTAATTCGATGATTTGTTAATACCAAACTTGTCAAATATGGTTTTATTTCTATAATTCAAATGTAATCAAGGCAGTTAATATCTCTTAACTACTGATTCTACTGTATCTTCATCTTCTTGGTCTTTTACTGGTGGCAATATCTAGGATAGTAAAGCATAATGTGAAGGAAAGTGATGCTTGGATTAAATGCATGCAGAGGAGGAGGAATTGGAAAAATAGAACACGGATATGCTATAAGACTAACAGAAATGTCTTTCTTTACATTGCTTGACAATTTTTTTTTTTAATTTTTAAAAGTAGGCTGTACACTGAATGTGGGACTTAACCTTACAACCCTGAGATCAAGAGTCCTTTCTCTACAAACGGAGCCAGCCAGGCACTCCTCACTCAACAGTTTTTGACACTAGCTCAATCAGGCTGTGAGATCTTTGATCATTTACAATGAATAAAAGTAGACACAGAATTTTGGTAATATGCTAAAGGGCACACAGTTATCCAATTGTTGAAAGTAGCTTAAATGCAACCACCTTGCTATCAGTAGAGTTTTTAGAAGAGAATTATGGTGTCTTAAGCAGCTGCAGGAGAGGAAGCTGCAGATGTAAAAGACAGCTAGCAGTGACAGAATAAAGAGGACAAGATATGTCCCCAAAGGCAAAGGAAACAAAAGCGAAAATGAACTTTTGGGACTTTATCAAGATCAAAAGCTTCTGCACAGCAAAAGGAATAGTCAACAAAACACAGAGGCAACACACGGAATGGGAGAAGATATTTGCAAATGACAATACAGACAAAAGGCTGATATCCAAGATCTATAAAGAACTCCTCAAACTCAACACACACAAAACAGATAATCATGTCAAAAATTGGGCAAAAGACATGAACAGACACTTCTCCAATGAAGACATACAAATGGCTAACAGACACATGAAAAAATGTTCATCATCATTAGCCATCAGGGAGATTCAAATCAAAACCACATTGAGATACCACTTTATAGCAGTTAGAATGGCCAAAATTAACAGGACAATAAACAAGTGTTGGAGAGGATGTGGAGAAAGGGGAACCCTCTTACACTGTTGGTGGGAATGCCAGTTGGTGCAGCCACTTTGGAAAACAGTGTGGAGATTCCTTAAGAAATTAAAAATAGAGCTATCCTATTACCCTGCAATTGAACTATTGGGTATTTACACCAAAGATACCCATGTAGTGAAAAGAAGGGCCATCTGTACCCCAATGTTCATAGCAGCAATGGCCACAGTCACCAAACTGTAGAAAGAAGCAAGATGCCCTTCAATGGATGAATGGATAAAGAAGATATAGTCCATATATACAATGGAGTATTATACCTCCATCAGAAAGGATGAATTACCAAATTTGTATCAGCATGGACAGGACTGGAAGAGATTGTGCTGAGTGAAATAAGTCAAGCAGATAGAGAGTCAGTTATCATATGGTTTCACTTACTTGTGGAGCATAAGGAATAACATGGAGGACACTGGGAGATGGAGAGGAGAAGTGAATTTGTGGAAATCAGAGGGGAGATCAAGCCATGAGAAACTGTGGACTCAGAGAAACAAACTGAGGGTTTTGGAAGGGAGGGATTTGGGGAGTTGGGTGAGCCTAATGGTGGGTATTATGGAGGGCATGTATTGCATGGAGCACTAGGTGTGGTGCATAAACAATGAATTTTGGAACACTGAAAAAAATTAAATTTAATTTAATTTAAAAATAATTAAGAGGACAGAATCAGATGTGTAAACAGAAATGTATTCTCAATGAATTCCTCATGGAAACATGGCTTTCATATCTTCAATACACACTTTCACTTTATTTAGACTCCATTTGAAAGATCTAGCAGATTCAAAGTTCCGTCTGCATGTTCTAGATGGGTTGGTTGTATAATTTTCTTTCAAAGGAATTGGATCAAATTTCTTTCTGTGCCAGAGTCATATAGGAATAATTTATTCCCCAATACTTTCAAAATGCCTAAGAAATCATTTATCTTTGAATTTTAGAATTGGCATTCCTAGCTTAGAGATAAGTATATTGAGTAAAAAAAGAAAGAAAATCCAACTCATTTTTCTTTATACACTGTGTTTGGAAGGAACTCAATCTATGTACCACTCATGAGGTTTTGTTCTTTCCAGTCTCTAATTTTCTTTAATAATAATTTTATATATATATATATATATATATATATATATATATATATATTTACAAAAGTAGATACAAATCATGCAATGCACAGCCACCCCATTATCAACATGCCTCACCAGATAGTACATTTATTACAATTGATGAACCTATATTGACACATTGTAGTCACCCAAAAGTTCATAGTTTACAATGTGGTTCAATCTCAACATTGCCAATCCTATATATTTTGGCAAATGTGTAAGAACCTGTATCTATCATTACAGTATCATACAGAGTAGACTCATTACCCTAAACGTCCTCTGTGCTTTGTCTATTCATTTCTCTCTACCACACACCACCTACTCCAGGAAATCACTGTTTTTTTTGTTTTGTTCTGTTTGTTGGTTTGTTTGTTTTACTGTCTCCATAGATGTCCTTTTCCAGAATGTCATATAGCTGGAATCATATAACATGCAACCTTTCCAGATTGGCTTCTTTCACTTAACAGTATGATGTAAGATTCCCCAAGTCTTGTCATGGCTCCATAGCTTATTTATTTTAGCAGGAAGTACTATTCCATTGTCTGGCTGTACCACAGTATCCTTTCACATACTGAAGGACTGACATCTTGGTTACTTTCAAGTTCTGGCAATTATGGATAAAGCTGCTATAAACATCTAACAGATTTTTGTGTAGACATACACTTTCAGCCCCTTTAAGTTGTGTCACCAAGTTTAGATGTGGGATAATGTAAAATCCCACTAGAGCAATGTGATGTTAAAGGTCTTAGAATACAGAATATTGCCAGATTAGTGAGGCTAAGGCATGGCCAACAAGAGATTCAGGTGCAGGTGAATATTTACTTAGGAGATTTGAAGAAGAACATGGACTGAGAGGACAAGTCACATTTCTGATCCTGATTAATGTTCTGTTGTCAAAGAAATGTGAAAGTAAGTACTTATGAGGCAATCAAGTAATTTAGAATGGTGTTTCCAACCCATAGCCACTGTAAGCAAGTTATTTTGAATTCCATAGCTGAATACTTGCAATGGAAACATTATCAGAGTGATAAAATGATAAGTGATAAAGTGAGGTGATAAAGTGAAAAGTGATAAATATTATTTTATTTTATTTTTGCCTTTAAAATTGTTTGACGTGGTTTCCCATGAGGACTGCAAAGCACAGCATGGTCGTGTTTCCTCGGTGAGAAAGTGTGTAGCCTCCAGCACACGTGTCAGCTACAGGAACTTGATTCCAGCTCCAAAATGGACACTATCACATATCCTGTCACCTTTCTGCACACTTATGGGGACACAGTAATTCAGTTACAGCTGGGTGATGTACTGAGGATGATACTGGCACCGTAAAACCAACAGATACACTTGGCCAGCTTCTGGATATGAGCCTTGGGGTCCTTCCCATAGTTAAGGTTGTGGAGGTTCTCTGCATTAAGGAAGAGGGGTGTTCTGAAGAGTTCCCCGAAGCTGCCCTGGCCTGGCCTGGCAGGAAGGGCAGTGGAGTGTACACATGCAGGCCACTGGCCCAGTATTCCTCTCCACCCAGATAGCTGCCTTCGCTCTGTGGCCCAACACTGGGCGTCCTGAACCCAAGCACACTGGTCAGTCCTCTGAGGTAAAACCTGTCCACAATACTTGATGGTTTATCATCAGTGGACACCAACATCCCACCCCAGAGAGACACTGAGAAAACTGAATCGAATACAAGTCGTTGATTCAACTGAAGCTCGAAATCTTTTATGAAGCTCACATTCCCTCCGGTGTAGCCAGCCAGCTCCTGGTTAACTTTCAACAGGGCCCCTCTTCTGGGCAAGATGGAGTGTCACATCAAGGAGTAATTGCTCTATCATATAGTTAGAGTGTGTTTAGGTTTTAAGAAACTACCAATCAGTCTTCCATAGTAGCTATATCATTTTGCATTTCCATCAGCAATGAAAGTGAGTCCCTCTTGCTTCACATCCCTTCCAGCATTTATTGTTGCCAGTGTTTTGGATTTTGACCATTCTGATAGATATCTAATTTTATCTCATTATTGATTTTAATTTACACTTCCCTAATGACATATGATGTTGAACACCATTGCATATGCTCATTTGCCATATGTATAGCTTATTTGGTGAGGTGTCTGTTAAGAACTTTGGCTCAGTTTTTAATGAGGTTGTTTCTTTTGTTATTGTTGAGTTTTAAGGGTTCTTTATATATTTGTATAACAGTCTTTTATCAGACATGTCTTTTGCAAATGTCCCCCAGTCTGTGACTTATGTTTTCATTCTCTTGACATTATCTTTTGCAGAGCAGAAGTTTTTAATTTTAGTGAATTTATGGTCTGTGTCTAGAGCCATTTTTTTTGTATGTAGATGTCCGCTTGTACATGTACACATGTACAGCAATGCACCATTTGTTGAAGAGGCCATTTTTACTATGTTGTATTGCCTTTGCTCCTTTGTCAAAGATCAGCTGATTATATTTATGTGGGTCTACTTCTGGGCTTTCTATTCTATTCCATTGATCTACTTGCTTTTTTATTTGTTTTTCTAAAAGCATACTGTCTTAATTACTATAGATTTACAGTAAGTCTTAAAGTTGGGTAATGTCAGACCTCCAACTTTGTTCTTCTTCTTCAATATTGTGTTGGCTATTTTAGGTCATTGCCTCTCTATATAAACGTTAGAATCAGCTTAGCAATATCCACAAAATAAGTTGTTGGGATTTTTATTGCAATTACCTTGAATCTATAGATGAAGTTGGCAAATATTGACATCTAGAGAATATTAAGTCTTCCTGTCTATAAACATAGAATATCTCATCATTTGCTTAGTTTTTCTTTGATTTATTTTATCAGTTTTATAGTTTTCTTCATACAGAGCTTGTACACATTTTAAGAATTATAACAATTATTTAATTTTTAGAACCTAATGTAAATGGTATTGTGTTTTAAATTTCAAATTCCACTTGTTCTTTGCTCATGTGTAAGGATGTGTTTGGATTTTGTATATTAACCTTGTATCTTGCAACATTACTATAATCACTTGTTAGTTTCAGGAAGGTTTTTGTTTTGTTTTATTTATTTTTTTCTTTCAGACTTTCTACATACATGATCATGTCACCTGTAAACTCGAATAGCTTTATTTCTTCATCCACATTCTGTATTTTGTTTCTCCATCCCACCCCTTAGATGGGACAGGATGACTCAAGAGGGCTGAATTTGATATTTCCCTTTCTCCAGGTCAATTAGATTCTGATGATAACCCAGCAGATTAGGCTTTGGTTAACTAGTTCTTCCCAAAGTCAAGCCTTGCTAAAAAGAGTGATCTGGAGTATTTCAAAATAATTACTTTTCCCCTCCCACTACTGCATGCACAAGGGAATATTTCTTTGATATTTACTGTGGGAACATTGGCTGTGCTCCTGGAGGTAAATCCCACAATATTGTGCTCTCCCTACTTCACATATGACTGAGAGCCCCTGGATTCTTTAACTCTCAGACTTGTCTTCATCCAGTATCTAGAAAGTTGTCAAATACAGTTCAGGTTTTCCTACTCAGGCACTGGTTTCCACAGTGATTTCTGCTCCTGAGACTGTTCTGGTAAACTGTGACTCTATATTTTTCTGTCTGTCCAATCTTAGGAGTAGTGGTCTAGCCCATGTCCTTGCCTCCCTATGGATCCAAGAATAGTTGCGGGTTGTTTAGTCTGTTTAGTTTTTTACGTTGTTAGAACAGAGTGGTAACTTCCACGCTCCATGGGGAACCAAAACCTGAAGTTTCATTAGAGATATTTACATTAATTCCTGCATGTAGTTTATTTCTTGGACTACAGTTAGATGATGTTCCCCTTTCCTAGAATTTCTAGATATATGTTTTGTGTAGCACTGGTACTTTTATGACAGGATTGTAATAATAAGCTTAGTTAACAAAATATTACACAGGAATATTCATTCATTCATTCATTCATTCATTCATCAAATAAGTCTTCTAAGTGCCAGGCACCATTCTAGATTCTGAAATAATAGTGAGCAAGACAAACAAAACTGTTTGTTTCCTAGAGTTAACGTTCTAGTCTTCAACACAGACAGTGATTACAATAAATAAGCAAACATTTAGTATATTAGTTAATGGTACATGCTATGAAGGAAAATGGAACATAGGGAGAAAGGAGTATTGGAGGTGGATTGCTGCTATTTTACACTGGGCAGAAGACTGAGAAGGTGACATTGAAGTGAAGACCTATAGAAACGGTGACATTTGGGATGTCCAGTACAAAGGCACTGAGACAGGAAGGTGACTGGAATGTTGATTAGGTGACTGTTGTGTCTAGAACAACATGTGTATAGGGTATGTATAGGGTGGTTAGTGAAAGGTGAAATCAGAAAAAGGACCCAAAGGCCACCTGATGGGAGGCATTGAGGATGGTTGTAAGGTTTTGGTTATTTAATCTGCATAAAATGAGGTAAATGCATACCTGCATATCTGCATAAAATGGGAGAATTCTGTACAGAGAAACATCATTATGTAACACTTTTTAATTTATTAAATATTTCAAAAATTTTTAAAACTTTTATCTTGGGTTAATTTTAGATTTAGAAGAATTACCAAGAAAGTATAGAGAATTCCCATAAGCTTTTCACCCAACTTTCCCTAATGTTAACATATTACTTAAGCATGGTGCATTTTTCAAAACTAAAAAATTAGTATTGATACAATATGATCAACTAAACTATCGCTTTTATCCAGTTATTCCAATAATGTTTCTTTTCCATTTTGGCATCCGTCTGGAAATACTGCACTCAGTGACCCATGTTTTTAATGGGATCCCTCAAGCTGCTCTGTTGAGAATGGGGTAAATGTCAGAGGTATAAAAGGTAGAGAGGATTCAAGGATGGCCACATGGGTTTTGGTCTGAGCACCTAGGAAAAAAGGGTTGCCAGTTTCTGAGATGAGGAAGACTCTGAGAAGAGGAGGTTTACAAAGACTAGCAAGCATTCCTTTTGGGATAGGTTAGGGATGAGCTGCCTGCTAAACGTTTGGTCTAGTGTAGGTTTTATATAGATATAGAACCCTGGGTGAAAACAGCCTTTAAATAGCCATTCAGTTTACATACATCCAATAAATCATGTCTTCTCCTTGGATTTGCAAATAATATTATTTAAGATGATTTTATCAACAAGTGACAAGGTAACATTTCCCAAACTGGCTTAGACATAAGAAATACTGTCCCCTACCATAGCTGGAACTACAGGACCAAACATTTTCCTCAAGCACAGGGTCTTTTTGTTTTATGTGCTCTGCTGTCCTCAGTGTCTGCTGCAAGACCAAGCAAAGCTGGTCATTTTGTTTGGAGTGGCAGGATAGCTACTGGTGGCAGTTTGGGCTTCACCCTTTTCCTTCGTTTTGGAGTAAGGATAAGGAGAGAGTGATCAGTCACCAGACCTTTGTGGTAAGGCCAACTTAAGTCTGGTGCCCACGGGGCAGTGACTTCAGAGAAGTGCCCTGTGCTTATTGGCTTGCGTCAGGGTTTCTCAACTAGGGTGATTCTGCCCCTCTCTCCCCCAGGCACATACGGCAATGTCTGGAGGCATTTTGAGTTGTTATGACTGGTGGGGGTGGTGCTACTGGCAACTAGCGTATAGAGGCTGAGGATGATGTTAACCATCCTGCAGTGCCCTGGACAGCACCCCATTACAAAACATCACCCTGCCCAAACTTCAGTAGTGTAAAAGGTTGGAAAATCAGAATTGAACTGAGTTGAGGTCACCTCCTGTTGAACCTCTTGGAGAAAATGTAGATACCTGAACAAACCACAGATTTTTTTAAAAAGATTTTTATTTATTTATTTGTCAGAGAGAGTGAGAGCGAGAGAGCGAGCATAGGCAGACAGAGTGGCAGGCAGAGGCAGAGGGAGAAGCAGGCTCCCCACCGAGCACAGAGCCCGATGTGGGACTCGATCCCAGGACGCTGGGATCATGACCTGAGCTGAAGGCAGCCGCTTAACCAACTGAGCCACCCAGGCGTCCCAGACTTTTTTTTTCCAAGAGGAGCAGGGAGGCAAACCTTGAGGGCCCCACTTCTCTCTTCAGGCTTTTCTGAGCTACTGAACATGTTGAGATCAGTTCTCTGCAGACTCACTGGGATGATCTTTGCTTGTCTTCCTCCTTTTCCTTACCCTGTGAACGACCTATGTACATGTCCCACATCCATTTCTAAGACAGTAGGAAGATGGAGAGAAATTTGCATATCTTTTCTTTGAAGCTTCATGGTTTTTTAAAAACATCTTCTCTAGAAAATGCTAGAGAAAGAGTATGACTTTTAACATTCAGAATATTTATGGAAGTCCCAACTTTTTCTTTCCTAGTTACCAATCCAGTGGACCTAATAATAATTCTTGAGGGTTACTTGTTTTAACGTAATTTTAATTAAATTAAATTTTATTTTATTTTATTTTTTCAGCATTCATGCTTTGACTCCCCCTCCAATTTACCCCAATTCACTTTTCCTTTCCTTCTCGTAATGTCCTCCATGTTATTCCTTATGCTCCACAAGTAAGCGAAACCGTATGACAATTGACTTTCTCTGCTTGACTTGTTTCACCCAACATAATCTCCTCCAGTCCCGTCCATGTTGTTACAAAAGTTGGATATTCATCCTTTCTGATGGCTGTGTAATATTCCATGGTATATATAAACCATATCTTCTTTATCCATCCATCTGTTGAAGGGCATTTTGGCTCTTTCCACAGTTTGGTGATTATGGCCATTGTTGCTATGAACATTAGGGTACATATGGTCCTTCTTTTCACTAGATGGGTATCTTTGGGGTAAATAGCCAGTAGTGCAATTGCAGGGTCATAGGGTAGCTCTATTTTTAATTTTTTGAGGAATCCTCACACTGTTTTCCAAAGTGGCTGCACCAACTTGCATTCCCACCAACAGTTAAGAGGATTCTCCTTTCTTCACATCCTCTCCAACACTTGTTGTTTCCTGTACTGTTAATTTTGGCCATTCTAACTTGTGTAAGGTGGTATCTTAATGTGCTTTTGATTTGAATTTCCCTGATGGCTAATGATGATGATGATAACAGACACATTTTTTCATGTGTATGTTAGCCATTTGTATGTCTTCTTTGTATGTCTTCTTTGGAGAAGTGTCTGTTCATGTCTTCTGCCCATTTTTTGGACATGATTTGCTGTTTTTTGGGTGTTGAGTTTGAGAAGTTCTTTATATATCTTGGATATCAGCCCTTTGTCTATAGTGTCATTAGTGAATATCTTCTCCCATTCTGTGGGTTTTCTCTTTATTTTGTTGATTGTTTCCTTTGCTGTGCAGAATTTTTTTATCTCAATGAAGTCCCCAAAGTTCATTTTCACTTTTGTATCCTTTACTTTTGGAGACCTGTCTTGAAAGAAGTTGCTGTGGCCGATGTCAAAGAGATTACTGGTTATGTTATTCTCTAGGATTTTGATGGATTCCTGTCTCACATTGAGGTCTTTCATCCATTTTGAGTTTATCTTTGTGTATGATGTAAAAGAATGTAAGAGAATGGTCGAGTTCTATTCTTCTGTATATAGCTGTCCAATTTTCCCAGCACCATTTATTAAAGAGACTGTCTTTTTTCCACTGGATATATTTTCCTGCTTTGTCTAAGATTATTTGATCATAAAGTTGAGGGTTACTTTTGATTCAATTCTAACTAAGTGTGGATTCTCTCCAAACAGGAAATTAGCATTGTTTATTTTAATGCTCTGATGCCTCAAATAGGTTTTGACATACAAGGGGAAGTTGGGTTGTTGAATTGAATTTTTCACTTCCTCAGATCATTTAAAACATATAGATAGCAAGACTTTTCTTTGCATTTCACCGGTGGTATTTCTTTTTTAGAATGAAACTGTAATCCAAAGTCTAGCACACTGATCCACACATAGGAGGGATCTCTGAGTGACTATTGCCAACTCTGATGGAAACACATATCTGGCCCCAACAGCTACTTTTGGCTCATCACACACAATATTAATACATATTTAGGGCCATTTACACTTGCTTACTTTATTTGTTTTTATTTTTACTTTCTTTTTATTAACTTTATTTTCTGTTTTACTGCATGCATAGTAGTCCTACCAACCAAAAATGGAAGAAAACTATTTAATACAGATTTTTCTCTCATCCTTTCTGAAGAAATTTAGACATCTATGCTATTACCTCATGTTCAGCTTAAGTCATTTTCTACCCATGTTATCTTCCTGTTAAGCTTAAAAGAGAAACCCAGTACTCCATACCCTTCTGGGCTCTAGACACTCCATTTCTGTCCATGTCCAAAAATATTGGCTAATTCCTCTCCAGGATAAAAAACAAAAAAACAAACAAAAAAAGAAAGTAAACAAACAACAAGGTGATGGACACAGCTCTATTTTGGAGAATATAGGTTTATATAAATGACACAAGGAAAAATAATTCAACTTGAACATTTAATTTTTTGTCAAGATTTTATAGTCCTTTCCCCTTTCATGTCTTAAGAATTCTTCCTACACTGTTCATTATCATACAGTCATATTAATCTTTCTCCTAGAAATAAGGTTATATATTCAGTCCAGTCAAAACTCCCAGATCAGTTGTAAATGCAGATACAGTCCAAACTGTAATAGATTAAAGAACAGAATCAGAGTACAAAGGTTAATATCCCAAAGACAGAAAAGAATAATGTGGAAGGACACAGTGGGCAAGAAGAAAATACTTTTAGAGATTTTATGCAGAGCTCTGTGTTTTATTAGCAGATCCTGAATTTCTAAGACATGGAGAACTATTTTTCAAAGATTTATGGATCTCTCTCTCTCTCTCTGTTTTTCTCCCTCTTTTTTTTATTCTTTGTTTTAACAACAAATTATTTTAAAGGACTTGAAATGATATTTGCTTTGAAATACTTTTATTTGTTAGCTTAGATTTGAAAAAAAAATGCTAACTAAACCAAAATTGGACAGCATATTGTAACAGGTGGCAGAGACCATAAAAGAGGGAATGTGCAAAGCAATTTGATAGTGAGCAGCAGTGTGGTGCCCCTTAGGGAAAGAAACAAGGAGAGATTGTTTAAAAACCCAAGAAAGAAAATTTACATGCATATCCTAGGGTAATCAGGACAGTATTTTCATGAGCTTTTTAATACAGAAATACTCACTTTTCACTGGATTTCATTTCCAACATTTTATTTTTTGTTCAAACTGAAAAAGCCCTAATGTGTTTAAATGTAGAGAAATGGAGCAGAGTTGTAACTCTCTGGATCTGGAGACACTGAAATCTTTTTTTCTTTGCTTTCACTGTTAAGAAGAACACTGATACATTAATAATACTTAGAAGTCAAACTCTCATCCTTTGCAGATGATATGATACTTTATGTGGAGGACCCAAAAGACTCCACTCCAAAACTGCTAGAACTCATATAGGAATTCAGCAAAGTGTCAGGATATAAAATCAATGCTCAGAAATCGGTTACATTTCCATACACAAACAGCAAGACAGAAGAAAGAGAAATTAAGGAGTTGATCCCATTTACAACTGCATACAAACCCATGAGATACCTAGGAATAAATCTAGCCAAAGAGGCAAAGGATCTGTACTCTGAAAACTATAAAGTACTCATGAAAGAAACTGAGGAAAACACGATGGAATGGAAAAACGTTCCATGCTCATGGACTGGAAGAACAAATATTGTGAAAATGTCTATGCTACCTAAAGCAATCTACATTTAATGCAATACATATCAAAATACCATCAACTTTTTTTCAAAGAAATGGGACAAATAATCCTAAAATTTATATGGGACCAGAAAGACCCTGGATATCCAGAGGAATGTTGAAAAAGAAAACCAGAGTTGGTAGCATCACAATTCCAGACTTCAAGCTGTACTACAAGCTGTAATCATCAACACAGTATGGTACTGGCAAAAAAACAGACACATAGATCAATGGAACAGAATAGAGAGCCCAGAAATGGACCCTAACTCTATGGTCAACTAATTTTTGACCAAGCAGGAAAGAATGTCCGATGGAACAAAAAACAGTCTCTTCAACAAATGGTGTTGGGAAAATAGGACAACCACATGCAGAGGAATGAAACTGGACCATTTCCTTATACCACACACAAAAATAGACTCAAAGTGGATGGAATACCTCAATGCGAGACAGAAGTCCATCAAAATCCTTGAGGACAACACAGGCAGCAAATTCTTCAACTTCAGCCTCAGCAACTTCTTCCTAGAAACATCACCAAAGGCAAGGGAAGCAAGGGCAAAAATGAACTATTGGGACTCCATCAAGCTTTTGCACAGCAAAAGAAACAGTCAACAAAACCAAAAGACAACCCACAGGATGGGAGAAGATATTTGCAAATGACATATCAGATAAAGGACTAGTATCCAAAATCTATAAAGAACTTATCAAACTCAATACCCAAAGAACAAAGAATCCAATCAAGAAATGGGCAGACATGAACAGACATTTCTGCAAAGAAGACATCCAAATTGCCAACAGAAACATGAGAAAGTGATCAGCATCACTCAGCATCAGGGAAATACAAATCAAAACCACAATGAGATAACACTTCACACTAGTCAGAATGGCTAAAATTAACATCAGGAAATGACAAATGTTGACGAGGATGGAGAGAAAGGGGAACCCTCCCACACTGTTGATGGGAATGGAAGCTGTTGAAGACACTCTGGAAAACAGTATGGATGTTCCTCAGAAAGTTGAAAAAAGAGCTCCTCTATGACCCAGCAATTGCACTACTAGGTATTTACCCTAAAGGGGGTGCCCGGGTGGCTTAGTGGGTTAAAGCCTCTGCCTTCGGCTCAGGTCATGATTCCAGGGTCCTGAGATCGGGCCCCACATTGGGCTTTCTGCTCAGCAGAGAGCCTGCTTCCCTCTCTCTCTCTCTGCCTGCCTCTCTGCTTACTTGTGATCTCTGTCAAATAAATAAATAAAATCTTTAAAAAATATATACAAATGTAGTGTTTTGAAGGGGCACATGCACCTGAATGTGTATAGCAGCAATGTCCACAATAGTCAAACTATGGAAAGAGCCCCTAAATGTCCATCAAAAGATGAATGGATAAAGAATATGTGGTGTATATATACAATGGATACTATACAGCCATTAAAAAAACATGAAATCTTGCCATTTGCAACAGTGTGGATGGACTAGAGGGTATCATTCTAAGCAAAATAAGTCAATCAGAGAAAGAAAACTGTCATATGATCTCTCTGATATGAGGAATTTGAGAGGCAGGTTGGGGGTCGTTGGGGGAAGCGAGGGAAAAAATGAAACAAGATGGGACCAGGGAGAGAAAAAAAACCATGAGACTTAATCTCAGGAAGCAAACTGAGAATTGCTGGGGGAGAGAGGGGTAGGGGGGATGGGGTGACTGGGTTATGGACATTGCGGAGGGTATGTGCAATGGCGGGTGCTGTGAAATGTGTAAACCTGATGATTCACAGACCTATACCCCTGATACAAATAATACATTATATGTTAATAAAAAAAATTCACAAATAAATAATAAAAAAAAAGATTTAGTAAGTTCCCATGAGCTTGATGGGGCACAAGATCCATGAAGAAGGAATCCTTGTCATTCAGACTATAAGATTCACATGATTACTGGATCGTGGCTTTAAATGAATCTTTTATTTAAAAACTGTAAGTATAAGGACACCTGGGTGGCTCTTTTGGTTAAATGTCTGCCTTCTGCTCAGGTGATGATCACAGGGTCCTGGGATTGAGCCCCACATTGGGCTCTTCATTCTGTGGGGATTCTGCTTCTCCCTCTCACTCTTTGTTCTCTCTCTCTCTCTCTCTCTCTTTCTCATATAAATAAATAACCTACTTTTTTAAAAAAATAACTATAGGGGTGCCTGGGTGGCTCAGTGGGTTAAAGCCTCTGCCTTCAGCTCAGGTCATGATCCCAGGGTCCTAGGATCAAGCCTCACATCGGGCTCTCTGCTCAGCAGGGAACCTGCTTCCTCCTCTCTCTATCTCTGCCTTTCTGCCTACTTGTGATCTCTGCCTGTCAAATAAATAAAAATTTAAAAAATAAAAATAAATAAAAAGAACTAAATTACAATTTAAAACACAATAATACTGGAATATTTTTTCTAAGGTATTTAAATAAATGTATGCTAAATTAATTGCATAAAAATTTAAGATTCTGAGTGTGGACTTTTATGTAAAATTCCAGTACCAGAAATTTTGGGGTAATGGTAGATAGTATATATAAATTTCTCCCACTGAAGGAAGTTGGGTTCCAACCAAAGAAGAAAAGCATAAATAGAGGTGGTGATCAAACACAAGGAGGAGAAGAGAGTACTGAATGTAGTTGACAAGAAATGTAGGCAAGCTCAGGATTAAGGATGAGACCACAGGTAAAATCCTTTCTTCCCAGTTCAATCATCTCAAAGATTATCCTGTACCTGGAGATAGGGTGTTGTGAGTAAAGTCTACTTTTAAATTTAGCTCCTGACTTAGGGTGGTATGATTCCAGTTCTGAACACAGTAGTTGGGGTTACTTCTAATCCCCTTCTTATTGTCCATTTCAGGCCAGGAAAATAAAACAATCAAATTTGCTATAAATGAACACTTTGCCATTGAATTGAATAAGAAATCTGTTTAAATATTGTCATTTTCATTAATAATAAAGATACCAAGTTATAATAAATATCTTTCCATTGCATACATCAGCAGGAAATGTATTAATAGAGGTTGGTACAAAAAAATAAGTTGAGGAGGAAAGACTGAGCAGAAAATTTAACAATCAGGCTCAAACTAACAAATATTTCCACTAGATTATTACACTCTTCTGTGAAAATATTGTGGGCTTTTGCATTTTAATTGATAAAATTGCAGAATGAGATACTTTCAATTTTTTTGTAAGCCAATTACATCATAAAATAAAGTTTGGGGGAGTTCTGAAATTATACTTGTGAACTATGACTAAAAATAGGAAAAGGAAAATTGTAGTTGAAAAGAAACACCCTCATTTACCTGGTGTTTTTTGTTGTTGTTTGCCTTGAAATATTTGCTTAATATTATATATAAGATGTTAGAAAATATCTATGTTCAATTTTATTTAGATATATTCACATATTCTTTTGTAGTTTTCATGATAGCCTGTTTATATTTAAAAAAAGAATATTAAAAAAGCAAGGATATGAATCATGAGTTAGCTATCTCCATGTCATCTATTCTCCAACCTACTTTTATTAACTATAAGATTAAAGGTGCGAAGAAGCCAAACACTAGACAGAGTTTTTTATTTATTTTTTTAGTTTAATTTAATTTTTTCAGTCTTCCAAGATTCATTGTTTATGCACCACACCCAGTGCTCCATGCAATACATGCCCTCCTTAATACCCACCACCAAGCTCACCTATTCCCCCACCCTCTTCCCCTCCAAAACCCTCAGTTTGTTTCTTAGACAGAGTTTTAAACAAGTGAGTCAAAAATTACCAAAGGGGTCTTCTATTTGAGGTTCTTTCTTGCTTGACTAAGGACATTGTTACCTCTCTCCTAACCAGTGTCTTCACCTGGTCTTTAGAACCTATATTGTCCACATTAGGACTTTTGAAAAAGTTCCCAAAGCCTGAGAACTCTTGATCCTGGGTGTTTCTCTAAAAAGCAATACAGTACCCCCCTTCTATAAAGACCCTTAATAACTTGGGAAAGAACTTAAGTATTAAGACCTCTCTACCTCTTGACCAGACTAGACCTGCTTGGGAGACTTAGCCAATTCTGATCCAAAAAAAAAAAAAAAAAAAGACAGATAATTGAGGTTTGTCCCTGTCAGGGAGGTATTTAATCACTATTACCCAGGGTCATCCAACCAAAGGCAACTACTTCTTTTAGGACACTCACCACTTCCCCACCCTTGACTCCTCCCACTCTGCAAAAAACCCTCAACAAGATTTTTCACATGTCATCTATAAATCCCATTTCATTACTTACAGTAATTAATCTGTTTTTATTTTAATTGAAACTTTTAGAGATAATAATTTATGGATTCAAATCCAGTTGTGAGAACTTGTACAGATATTCTTTGCACACTTTACTCATTTTCCCCCAATGTTAACATTTCAGAAAAGTCTAGTATATTATTACTTGATTCTTTCATTCATTCATTCATTCATTCATTCATTCATTATTGGACACTTTAATACTCATTTCCCCTAAAAATTAGTTTTATCACTCTGTTTATTTATTATGTGTGCATTATGCAAGCTTGTCATGTGTGTGGTTTCT
Organism: Mellivora capensis; assembly: GCA_004024625.1. Taxonomy (NCBI): domain Eukaryota; kingdom Metazoa; phylum Chordata; class Mammalia; order Carnivora; family Mustelidae; genus Mellivora; species Mellivora capensis. The sequence goes on along the minus strand of PISX010013533.1, from coordinate 12,699 downwards.
TATATCTACCATTGCAGTCAAACTGGAGAGTTCTAACATGTCCTTTTCTATTGCTCTTCTTCAACCTGGGAGAAAACCTATCTTCCTCCTGCATGCCTTCCCTAGATCTTTTGGATATGCCCTCCATTTCTAAATTTTTATAATGTTATAAAAGTAGAATATATTAGTGGCTTGTTTAACCATTCACTTCCTGGAGGGCAGCTGGACTATTTCCAGGTTTTGACCTTAGAAAATAAAGCTGCTAAGAACATTTGTGAACAAGTTTTGCATAAACATGAGTTTTCATTTCTTTGGGATAAATGCCCAAGAGCGTAGTTGCTAGGTTGTATGACAATTGAATGCTTGCTTTTATAAGAAAGTGTCAAACTTTTCCATAGTGGCTGTACTATTTCACATTCCACTATCTGTGAGTGATCCCATTTCTTTGCGTCTTCATCAGGATTTGGTGTTGTCATTTTTTTTTTTAATTTTAGCCATTCTGATAGGTGATACCTCATTATGGTTCAATTTGCATTTCCTTGAGGACTAATGATGCGATTAGTTACTGTCTGTCTTCTTCAATAAAATTTCTGTTCAGATCTTTTACCCATTGTTTATTGGATTGTTTGTATTTACCATTGACTTTTGAGAGTTCTTTATACATTTTAAATGCCAGCCTTTTTTTGGATATGTGTAAATATTTTCTCCTAGTCTTTAGTTTATCATTTTTTTCTCTTTACGGTAGGTTCCGTAAAACAAAAGCTTTTACATTGGATGTGGTCCAATTTATATATATTTTCCTTTATGGATCATGCTTGTGTCAACCTAACCTCTTTGGACTAGCCTAGATCTCAAAGCTTTTTTTTTTTCCTTTTTTCCTAAAAGCTTAATGCTTTTACATTTAACATTTACCCCCATTATCTTTTTTGAGCTAATTTTGAGCTCACATTTTTTGAACAGGGATGTTAATTTGCTCCAGCCCCATTTGTTGAAAAAACTGTCTGCCATTTAATTGCTTTTGTACTTTTGTCAAAAATAAATTCAGCATACCTGTATGGGTCTACTTTTTGATGTTCCATTCAGTTCCATTGGTCTGTGTCTCTACCTTTTGACAATATCACAGTGTTCTGATTACTGTTACTATATACTAAGCTTCCTATCATTTTATTCTTTAGTGTCAAGATTGTTTTACCTATACTGTAGCCTGTGCCCTCTACATACATTTGAGAATAGGCTTGTCTAAATCTACAAAAATCCTTTCTGGGATTTTGATAGAAATTACATGGAATTATATTAGACATATTCATAGATGATAGATGTGTGTATGTTTGTGTATTTATATTTATATAATATTTATATGATATCTTAAGATATAAATAATAAAAATATATAAAGAATACTTTATATTCATATATATGTATGTATATGTATATGCATATGCATATATATATGTATGTAAAACTTTGGGTATAATTGGTATCTTTACTACATTGAGTCTTTCAATCCAGTAACCTCCTTATGTTATTGAATGGGAAAAAGAGATTTTTCTAACTAATATATAAATGGAGCTTGTGTTTTTAACCACTCTGATAATAACTGCCTTTTAATTGATGCAATAGATTATTTACATTTAAGGTATTTATTGATATGGTAGCACATAAATTTGTCACAATTTTTTGTTTTCTCATTGTTTCCATTGGGTCTTTGTCTGTTTACTTTTTCTCACTTTCCTATGGATTACCTAGTTTTTTTATTTTTGAGGGGATTCCATATTGATTTGTTTATTGTGTTTTGGATTGTATCTCTTTGTATAGCTTTAATCTTCATTGGTCTGGTTATTACTATACACAAATGTGAATTATAACAGTTTACTGGTATTAACATTATACTACTTCAAATGTGGCAAAAAATGATTTATAAAGCTCATAAGTAAAAGGATAGTTTATTGCATGTACCTGTATTTTTCATTTTTTATTGTTCTTTCTTTCTCTCTGATATTCCAAGATTATGTCTATTGTCATTTCCTTTAGGTTTGAAGAAATTCCCTTAGCAATTCCTTAAGTGTAGTCTAGCAGCAACAAATTCTTTTTTCGTTACCTGAGAAAGTTTTTATTTCCTGTTCATGCCTGAAGAATAGTTTTTATCATATAGAGAATAAGCATTTGACAGTTCTATTCTCTGAGCACTTTAAAAATATTTTACCACTCCCTTCTGACCTCCATAGTTTCAAATGAGAAATTCACTTTCATTATGATTGGTGTTCCTCTACAGGAAATATGTCATTTTCTTCTAGCTTATTTGTTTTTAGCTTTTAAAAGGTAATTATGATATTTTTTGGTGTGTATTTGGGGGGGATTAAACTGTTTAGAAATTATTCAGTTTCTTGAATATGTAGGCTTGTGTCTTTCATTAATTTGAGACGTTTCCAACTATTTTTTAGACCTTTTTTTTTTTTCCAGTTTGCTTGTTTAGGTTGGGTGTGTTCTATTTCCTCAAGTTCCCTGATTACATATTCTGTCATTTTTACTTTAATACTGAGCCCATTTAGCACATTTTAAATTTCTTTTATTTTATTTTTCACTTTATAATTTCCACTTAATTCTTTTTAATAGCTTCTATTTCTTTATTGGAATTTTCTACATTTTCATTAGTTTTAAGAGGAAAATTGGATGATTATTTAAGTGTTTTTATGATTGCTGCTTTAAAATTCTTGTAAGTTAATTTCAGCATCATATTACTAGCACTGTTAATTTAGCTTATTGTATTTTTTCATTCAAACTGTGATTTCTGTGCAGTGTTGGTGGTATAGTGGTGAGCATAGCTGCCTTCCAAACTGTAATTTCTTCAGTTATTAATATTATAGATAAATTTCAGTTATGTCCTGGACATTTGTCTATGATTTCAGTAGTTAGTGAACCCTACTTAGATCTCGTATGTTAAAAGACAATTGCCCTTCTTGGATTTAGCATGTGAGTCTTGTAATATTTTTGTGGACCGTGGTTCTAGTGGTAGTTTAATTTTCAGAATCTTTGCAGTGTTGTTTTGGTCTGCTTGGTTTTTCTGGTTCTCTAGGGCTTCCACAGGTCCCCACCTGTGTGTGGCCTGAGGAGTGGAGGGAGCTTCTCTAGGTCAGCTGATAAGTGTCTCTCAGGGGGAAAGTGGTGTGGTGGGATCCCTGCACTTGTGTCCCATGTTGTGTCAGGGCAGACTGAGAGCCCTAGGCCATTTTGTGACAGTGTTTTCAACCAGCCCTCCCTGTGACAGATCCCTTCTCTGGTTCTACTCCTGCCCAGATGTGTCTCAGCAGGAAAGGTATCACCCCAGGCCCAGTGAGCAAGAGTTCTCTGCCCACTGATTTCTGATAAGACTCCAATGGAAACCACCTGGTGGCTCACCTGCAGGTTGTTGAAGGGATATTGTTCTATCTGGAAGGTGAGCCCATCTAGGCGAAGGTCATGAAGTGCCATGTCTGGTGTCCTTCCACTACCAGATAGGGACTGAGGCCAGGCACTATGCTACTTCTCCAGCCTTAGGTCCAAGGCCCACCCACCTTTCTCTTAACTCCTTCCAGAGTCCTCCTGGGGCTGCCTCATATACCACGGTGTTCAGTGTATATAAATGCACTTAGTGGGAAAGGGGGTACAGGGAAAATAGGTGTACCCACTTATTGGGAGTGGAAGTCCACAGCGCTGCTTTAATCCCCCGATGTTTATATGCAGAAAATAACCTTGTAAAAAGTTTACATCTTTTGTTAGGTATCCAATTTGTCTCTTCTTTTTCACCTTGAGTCCGCTGCCTATTCAAAACCTGTCAACTCTTCCTGGGACTATAGTAATAGCTACAAAAATTAGCTCCCTCACCTCAGATTCTGTCTCCTTGGTCTGACCTTCTCACTGATCAGCACTGAATAGGACCTTGTCACACTTTCTCCTAAGACCATCACAGGCCCCCAAGCTTACTATCTTGGTGTTGCATTTCTTCTCTTCCTCACTCATACACATAGCTGCCAGAAGTGTCCACATGCCACTTTGTTTCACTCTGTTGCCTTACTTATTCTGTCCTCCCTTACCTAATTCATTCATTCTCAACCTTTTTTACCTCTGGCTAACTGTAACGCCCCTTAAAAACTAAGTTAGCATGTGACCTCTCCAGAAAACCTTCCCTAATCCTTCCAGGTTGGTGGTGCCATTTTTCCCAATGAAAAGAGCTTTCCTGATACAGTGCCTATTTTTTTTTTGTTTGTTTGTTTGTTTTTTTTGTTTCTGAGCTCTGTTTTTGTGCTTGCACAAGACTGGTGCCATCATAGTGACCCCTATCATTGTAATTGTTACACTATCTTATAATTGTGTTTGCTTGCTTATTTTCTTAATTAGATTACAAGCTTTCTGAAGGTTGAAAGTACTGTATATTTTTCCATCCCCAGAACACTTTAAGTTTAGAAATTTAATCTTTGTTGAATGGCTAACTGGATTTAAATAATCTCTTATTCATTTTATCCTTTCTTTTATGCTTTCTAATGTCTTTTTCTGTTTTTTTTTTGTCATTTTTATTTTTGAATTAGAAAGTAATCACTTTTATAATCTTGTTATCAATAAGGAATTCAGGACAAGAGTGAAATATAAAGTATTTTGTAAACCATTTTTCCTATAGAAACTTATTTCAGGGACTATATTCCCTAAACATCTACTTCCATAATGAGCAGTGTTTACACAGCTCAAACAGGAAAATTGGATTCTGCAGAAGTTTCTCAGTCAGAGTTGGCCATTGGGCATGACTTAAGTTCATTTACCCAGCAATAACTCCTGAGCACCCTCACACAGTGGAGTTTGGAAAGAAAAGAGACATTTCTTTGTCTAATGACATTTTTAATGACTAAGTTGACTTTAAACAAGTGTTACAGTCATTTTCTTTAAATATACCTAAAGTCAGGTTAATTTATTACCGTTTCACAAAAATTATGCCAAGTGGTCTAATAGGCTAGTTCTTACTAAAAGTAGAGCAAAGAAAAATGACAAAAGAAAATAAGTTCCTCTTATTCAGTAATAAGTTTAAATGATGAACTTGAGCTGTCTTTCTTTTTCCTCATGTGAGTCAGGGAGTTATGATTTGGATTTTCTCTGTCATGTCGCTTAAATATTCCCATTATCTATGAAAATATTCTTGAAACCCACTACAGAAAGTCATTTAGGACATGTATATAGGCTTTGTGTTGATATAATCATGAACTTTGGATTGAATATTGACTTTAAAAAATTGAAACAAAATCCATCTCTTTCAGAAGTTCATTATTGCGAGCTTTTATGGCCCTCTATGTTGGTGCTGACACCCTGACATTTTGCCACATGTCAGAGTTGCAATATGAGCAGGTTGGGGAGGTCTACAGCCACCCATAGTTCAAAGGACTTGGGCTCAGGACCCTTGCAGACTGGGATACAGACCTGATGTGACTGAGGGTGACTTTAGGCCATTAGTGACCTCCCCCAGCTAGGTCCTCTTATCTGCAAGTTGAGGGTAAGAAAACTTGACTCTTAGGCATGTCTGGCACATTGAATAGGGGAGCTTATACCAAGTTTATGTCACAGATTTGGATTCAGAACCTGTTGGTGCTTCTCCTGCTTGTGTTTTGCCCAAGGATTTGAATACTCTGAGGAGCCATCTCTTAGAATGAAGCACTAGTCTCTACAGCATATTATTGTCAGCTTCCTGGGGTTAGGTCAGAATGGAACTCTTCCCTCACAAATTTTCCAGCTATGAGGGCAAATTGGTGTTACCGTAGATCTAAGGGCTGATGGAGCAGACCTCATCCCATCCTGTGAGCATCCCACACAAGGGTCTCTTTGAATGCATCTGGCTCTGCATTTAATGGGAGGCTCTCAGGGTTTAGACATACAAATATAGCAGAAACAGGGCTTTGGAACACAGCCTCCCTACGAGGGCACAGGAACCAAGTGTACCAATTCTTGACTCAAGTTCTTGACTCAACAAGAAGTGATATTTAAAATATTCACCTGTTACTTTGATATCAGTCACACACATACACACACACAAACTCAAACACTGTATTTTGTAGAGCCAGGTTTGCTCCTTCTACATACCATAATCTGAAGTGTATATGGAGAAACCTGTCACTTGTAGGAGGGATGGGGAGCAGGGGGCAGTTGGACTAGCAGGAAGGAGCTAGAGAGCACAGGATTTTGAGTAGATATGAAATGAGTAAAAGGCACACCCTAGACACATATTATAAGGGTGTGAAGGAACAGTGAAGGTACAAGGGGAGAGCCAGGATCTCCACGGTTCCTCAGGTATCAGGCAAATAGCATGCCTCAAAGTGCCTTGACACTTGATTGAATAGAATTTCCATGCTTCTTCATACCTTACCCTGCTGCACAAATACTTCTATGCCTACAGAGGAGCTATGCCTGAATGCCATGCTGCAAATATATACTGATAGAAGTGCAGAGTGGTCAGGGCAGAAAAAGAGCTCTACCCAGGTGTCCCTGGGTTGTCCTGGGGTCTGCAGGCTTCAGAGGCCTTATCGCATGACCAGGCCAACACCCCATCCCCAGACAAAAGTGAGATGCACATGAGGATCCGGGTTGTATTGTTCTCACATAAACATGAAGCTGTGTGGATGACTCTCTCTTGAGACTGTTGCTACTGGAACTTTCTCCTTTGTGCGAGATACAATATGACTCCAAACTCAGTGCATGGGTTCATTGTGCTTTCTTTTCAAAGCCAGGAATGTGCCAAATGAAAGGAAGCAGTTTTTCAAATAAGCATTAGAGACCCTTATATTTTTTGTATCTGGTTGCCCAGTCAAAGGTGAAATAGTCATCAGTAGTTTTGACCCAGGTCTCAGCACCCCGTAGATTTAGATGTAGTTGTCAACTTGATGTAATGCAGTCTTGAAAGGATGGTGAAGTATATAGGTCAGAGGTTCTCAGTTCTCACAAGGAAGGCAAAGATCACTTCTCACACACTGTGCCTTTGTGATTACCCCCAAAGAAAGAGGGTTTCATGGGGCGGAAGGAGGGAGTAAAGAACATAGGTGCTGGTTCCAGGTCTTCTCCTAATTGGTTTTGTGGCTTTATGTGGTCCATTCATTGAAGTTTTCTGGGCCTTGGTTTCCTTCTTAGCACATGTGGGTGTGAGAAAGGACATGCCCCCTATTGTCCCTCACATATCAATGCTCCAAGTTTCCACAGCTTGATTCTGGTCCTACATGTGGTGACCCACTTCTCTGAACACTGTCCTGCTGACCGCTCTTATGCTGATGGCAAATAAACAGATTCTAGAAGTTACTTATAGTTGCATATGCAGACACAAAAAGAACAGGTGATGCTTCTTGCTGAGCCTCACAAATGCCTTCCCTCAACATGAGTGGGATTTGCAGAAATAGACTTTCTGGTTGAGGAAAGCCTTAGCTTTCAATAAGTTTGTTTCCAAAGATCTGGGCAGGCTTTTCTCCCACTGCTGTTTCCTGGAGGAATGTCTCTCAATAAATGAAGCTATCATACTGGCTTCTACAGAGGCAGTTTCACTCTCTTCCTCTCCTCCCATGCAGTGCTCTTATCTTTCTCTTTAAATATATGAACAATTAAACACAAGAGTTGCTGAAATATTTTTTACTTTTATTTTTTGGAACTGTTGAAATTCCTGCTGAAAGATTATATATAATTCAATGCTAGTTCTTTAAAAAAAAGTGACTTTACCTTCATTATATTTGAGGAAATCGTTTATCTTTTTTTACTAGATTTTTTCCCCTCTAGATTTTCTATTAGATGTAAATGATTAACAATAAGTAGACCCCACAAGTTTTATATATATTTTTAAAGTGTGATGGAGGGCTATTTTTTCCTAGTCTCTTGAGCATGGGCTTTATCATGAAACATCTGACATTATCTTGCCACCAAATAAGAAACAAAAAATACCATTCAAGCCACTATAATTATGAAACTTTGAAACATTTAATATTCAGAGCGGGGAGAGAGCAGTTACAGAATAGTTAGACTTTCTTCTGAGGGTTCCACAGGCTGATGATTTTACACTGAGGGTGAAATCTGTGTAATATGGTATTTGCTGTAGGCATGAAGTAGAAACAGGCTAAAAGGGGTCTTGATCAAATCCATGAGGATTCATTGAGTATCTGTTGTATGCTTAATGCGGCAGCTGGCTATGAGTGCACCACAGTGTTTTGTTTTGTTTTCCAAGGATCATTCATTTATCCTTAAGGGTCATACCTCAGATGACAACAGATGATTTTGCATAATCAGACCCTGAAAAGTAAACTTGTTCATTTGTTCAATACTTATTAAGCAACGACTATGTGTTTGGCACATATAATTCCATATTGTTATGTTATATCTATTTTAACAGTTAGGGAGGCTTTGATTCTTTGGTAAATCTGAGAGTACTAATTGGATTATATGAAAAGCAGAAATTGTAAGTAACACCTTAAGTGTCTTGCGGGCAATAGGTTATAGTGTCTACCTTCTAAAATCCTGCTGTAGTGCCTGGTGCTACAGCGCTGTAGCCAGGCAGGCTTGCCCACCTAACCCCAAGAGGATGTCTGGCCATACCCTTCTAGCAACCTTGCATCACTGTGCCATACATCCCTCCCATTTCTTCGAACCATTTGGAGAGGAAGCATGATGCTGAATTATTGTGAAAAGGGGCAAAATGGAGACTGCACTGAGAAGGCTGGATGTTTAGAGGAAATGGTGCTAGCGCTGAGAGATGCGTTTCCTAGTCAAGTAATTGATGAGAGGGAAGTTTTTCCCTCTCATGTCAAGCAGAGACATGGAGAAGAGAGAGTAGAAGTCTGGAAATTATCAGGGAAGTGGCTGAGAATCTAAAAGGTGGGAGGGATGTGTGTGTTTGCACCTATCACTGTAATGAACATAACCATTGCTTCCACAGTGCAGGAAGACCAGCCAGTGGAACAGTATCTACCTTATCTAATCTAATAGCATCTTCTTCCAAACTTGTAGGACCTCAATTTACCCTAGGCTCTGAAGATGTGTCAATCGGGATATTCTAAATTGTGCTCCGATAACAAACCAGATGAAAATTGCAAAGGTACAAAACAACAGTTTATTTGTTGCAAAGAGGGGTTATCTAGTGCAGATAACAAGGAAGTATGGCCATTCCTGTACATGGAAGCTTCACATAGAAGCATATACACTTATTAAGGGACACTAATGTGAAGTGAGGGGTAGAAGGAAGGCATTCTGGCTCCCACTTGGATTTTCATACTGAGATAGAAAACTGCAGATTGTGGCTTTAACTTCAGTTATTCCAGAAATCTTACTTTTTTGTAAATGAAATATCACATTTCAAAAATTATACTCAATGTTACACTGAAGATGACATAGTGGTGAATACATTATTGTCAACTTCCACTGAATTCTATATGGGCTTGGAGGAGGGAAACAATTATTTTGTAACCTTGATCATTTATATTTAAGCCTGCATATTAGGTGTTTTGGTCCTTTTATATGAATTATTGAAGCATTCTACATTAAACATATCCACTGGGTATTCTATAGCTGCATAGAGACTACAAACAAAATACACTTTTGAGGGACTACTGTGCACTTGAAGTATTTTGGAAATGAAATTTAAAACTATAAGAAACAGGTGACTTTTTCCCAGCATTCCTAAAATTATGCTGCGCCAGGAAATGTAGGATTCCACTAACTACAGAGGGATTCTGGCATCAACTGTGATGTTTTTCATATTTTTGGACTAAAAATTTGCGAACTATTGAATATTTTCATACTGCTGTTGAGGAAATCAATGTTATAAGAACACTGTTCCTGGCTGATGGCATGGAAGAGACCAAATTTAAGTGAGTACAGTGGAAATCACCCATGCAGTGATCCTAATCTTCCCTTGCCCTGTGTTCATGGTTCCACCACTGTCCTCTGGAAACCTTTTTGCTGAGGAACACTGCCCTGGAACATATGATCCAGCCAACCTGGCATTTCCTCCTTGCACTACACTCTTCAAGATAATTAACCTTGTAAGCCACAACAAGAAAAAGCCTGAACCAAACCGTCAGGCATGTTTGCAGGTCATGGCAACAGTCCTAATATACGCTTTTAAATGATGCCCCGCCACAGGGTTCTCAGAATGGAATGCAGCCAAATAATTCTTAATTCATATAATTTAAATAACAGCATGAATGACTGACTGCAAAGGGCAAGGTATAGCAGAGGTATTAAGAAAATAATCCAAGCTGAGTTGCAAAATCAAATGAGATTACACTTCCTGTACGTCTGAGGTGATCAGCCTCCAAAAGGATGAGCCTTCTGTTACCTCTGTCTTAGTAAGCTTTTGGAGAGCTCTGAGGCCAGACAGAGAAATATATGCAGTGTCCAGAGGAAGGAAAGTGTCCCCAAACTTTCTGGGGCCTAGAGCACTAGATGCAAATTAACATCTCCTCCTACGGAATTATCAGCTTCCCATGATGACCTGATTAACTTGTTTTTCTGCTCAATGGTACTGAAATATCTTAGAATCTTTTGAAAAAGCATTGTTGTAGAACTTAAGTGTAAGTCATTATTGCATTTTTAAAAGACAACAAGCAATTAGGAGATTCAAAGAAAGGGGTACTCGTTCATTCATTCAACGATGTGTGCTGGGTGACAATGCTCTGTATAATACTGGGTTGTTGCTACTGGCAAAGAAGAAAGGCCTGCAGAGGCCTAGAGCTTGGGCAGTATTCAGAGAAGCAGCTAGAAGGTTGTATGTATGTTTCCTGTGCTTTGCTGGCTCATGTTGCCACCTCTTACTGGAGGATTTTATTTTCCTGAAATAGGCTTCCTTACCCCAAATTCCATGGGTTTCCAGGGATTCTAGGTGTGTCCCATGTGCTGAGGCATGCCCTCATTTCTCTTGCTCCCAGCTGCCCTCACCCACCATACCACAGCAGGGCTGCTCCACCAGGCTCTGAGGTGCTAGGAACATCCAGCCCTCAAAGTATTCAGGTGGGTGGTGTTTTTTTCCAAACAGTGGGGCAAGTTCTGACCTCTTCACCCCTAGCCAACCCTCAGGTCTTTAGTTACCACCTCCAGGAGCTGTCTGCTAGTAAACCAGCTCTGAACACTTGTGGGGCTGGGGATTCAGGATATGGGCTGAAGTGGAGAGGCCAGTGAGGAGGCTGAGGAAGAAGACAGTTGATATTTCCTGAATTTTCCCTGACTGGCCTGGGTTAGTGCTCCCAGCCCTCCCACCAGCCCAGCAGCAGACAGGCAGTCAGGGAAGCACTGGTAACTCAGGAAGGTAGGTACACAAGAGTGGATGCACAGGGCTTGTGCCAGGGCCTGAGCCAGCAGAGCTGCTAGACCTTGTCCTAGACACCAACATCGGGGGAACATATACACAACCCTTACTTTGGATCTCCTCTGTCCTGTCCACCATCCTGCTGAGCTCCCCACTGACCACTCCCTGAAGGCAGTGGGCACAAATCTGGCATAAAGCAGTGGAGGGTGGGGACCCAGAAGGGGTTTCAAAGGCCAACCAGAAGATATCAGGCACAAACCCTTTAAATGTAGGTGCTTTCCTAGTCCCAGTTCCCCCACTTCAGGAGGGAAGTGAAGCTTTCTGGGGAAGAGATGGAGCAAGAAAAGAAGCAGCCCACTTTTAGGGCCAAAGTGTTCAGCTACTGGCCTGGAACTCAAATCACACAGGCTGTACTGAGCACCCACCTCTCCTCAAGTCCTGATCCAGGTTAGTAGTGAAGCTTTTTACTTCACCCTTTCCTCTCTTAGGATGCAGTATGCCCTGAAATCTCCTGAATCTCAAGGAAGAAGATGTTTGGTGGACCCACAGTGCTCAGCTTTGGCCTGGGACCCTCATCTGGAGACACCAAACTTCATGGAACCATGGGGCAGAGGCACAGACAAATTGGACCCTAAATACGTCTATCATAAAAACTGAGCTAAAGTGTTAAGGATGAGTAAAAAAAAAAGAGTAAAAATTCTTCCTCTTCTGCCCATTATCCACCCTACCCCCTGTTCAATGTCACACTAGTCTTGGCCCTCTCTGTTCCTTAGTCAAAACTCCACTATGGTTCCTCAGACCTCCAGCACAGCAGACACTGCACACAGAACCCAGACTGCCTATCTCCTCAGTGCTTCTCCCGGCAGCCTCCCATGGTAGCTTGCTACCCAGCCTTGCTGAACTTAGTTTCCAGAAAATGCCATATTCCTCTGTGCATCTGCACTTATGTGTGTGTGTTGTCATCTCCCTGGTACATGAATCCTCACTGCAGTCAAAGACCATACATTCATCTTTTGGAACTCAGGTCTTGGGCAGATCTTCCCTGTTCCTCTTCAGGCACTTGAAGATTCCCCCCAACTATGCTCCCTAAAGGACTTGCACATGCCACCATGATAGTCACTAGCATAGAACCTCAGTGTGATTACTTTTTACCTGGGCTCTCCCACTCAGCCCAGGGGAGCAGGGACTCTATTTTTGTATATTAAATAATCTGCAAAGTGTTCAAACATTGAAAAAAGAGAAAACATCTACATTTTATTCTTAAATATTTATGCTTACTAGTTAACTAAGCCTAGATTTCAAAGTTTTTAAACTTGAAAACTGTAGAGGACCTGAATAGACAGAATGTCCAAAGAAGATATACAGATGGCCAACAAAAACAGGAAGAGGTGTTCAATATCACTAACCATCAGGGAAATGGAAATCAATGAGGTA